>JARQZK010005221.1:75000-122500 GCA_030704885.1 Cynegetis impunctata
TATTTTTATGATGAAAACGTATTAAATTACTTATTTCTTCGACTATAATTATTCACCTGATAATAATACTGAAGCTATTCAAGCAGAAAAAAGTTTTCCCGTATCAAATGTCAAAACAACCAAACTTCATAGCCTCTCCTAATGGACTTAAGAATTTGTATGTAAAAATGAACAAAGATGAGGGGTAAATAAGACCTCGGTGTCAAAATTCTCCTGCGTACGCTAGAGCGAATATTTTTTCAATAGAAAATAGAGAAAATGACATATTTAGGAATATTGAGATGTATCAAATATGCTATTTTAATGATAAAAACTTTTAATGAGAAAATTCGACTGTTTATATAATTCAGGATACTATTTTCGAATAAACAAAAATATATACACTTGTAGAAAATGAAATGAAGTAAAATTTTCGTATTGAGTGTATATATTATTGAATTTGCAAAGCGTTTTCGACTTATGTCATCGTCAGTGCTTTCTGCAAGTGAACACATGATGAAATTTGAAGTTAACATTGGAAATGTTAGGAAAATCTCAGAAAATTATTTTTTTATTGAATCAATACTCACAAGTCAGTTGCAGAAAATCAGATGAAGATATTTTGTTAAGAACCACAAGTTTAGCTTAGAATCTAATGGACAATATGCTAAGATATGTAAGTATTTAATAATAAAGTTATATTCTATACGGACTAAACGAAAGATTTTATAGATATAAACCGATTAAGCTCTTATTCATTTGGTGATTATGAACAAAAAGAATACCGCAAAAATTTATTATTTCTATTGTTCTTACGATAAATGAGTGATACTAAAAGAACCTTAAGAACATCTAGAATTCATCTACAAATGGATTAAATTTCAATGACCCTGCCGCATCATTTAACCAAATCTACCTTGAATTTGTGAGGATCATTTCAGTAATTCTGTTCTAAATTAATTATACACAAAACGAAAAAATACATTGAATAACCTCTTGCAAATACGACGATATAATTATATTTTACTCATTTGAGAACACACGAAAAATATGTACCATTGTTATTGGACTGAGTTATTTGATTTATTTGTTTCTCAGGAGAATATTGAAAATTATATGGTAATTTTATGTTTTTTATAATAGATTCATATGGGACATTGTCCCGAAGTATCTAAGTAACAACTATTTTCTGATTTGTAGATAATTATCAATTATTTGCAGAAAGTTCCCAAGAAGATGTTCTATTGTTTACTTTGCATCGATAAGGTTTATACTACGAAATTATGGTTTAACAAAACTAAAACTAGAAAAACCAGCTTAAATAGAAAAGCGAACTAAAAATCGGAAAATGAATTATTTTATTGTAAAAAACGAGGGGAGACTAAATTTTTTTATTTTTCACTTGTATATTATTTGTTTATTTTACCTTGGATTTTACGGTTGCTATGAATACACTCATAACGCCCTAGGGCGTTATGAGCGGGCGTTATGGATCATAACGCCAGCTCATTGTACGAGGAGAAATGATGCAACTTCAATTGATTAAATACTTCATAATTCTTATCGTATACGCCTCTGGATTTCTCCGGCAATAAATTTTTCGCAGCTTTGGCTGCATTTTCTATGATATTCTTCGGTAAATTCATATTCATTTCCATTATTTATATAAGACTACACAAAGAAAGCAGCAATGACATTCACTAAATATGATGACAAAAATATTCAACAAACGTCAAAATATCAACAAACGATATGCCTATTATGAGAAAAAAATGCAAATAAAATGCTAGGAGCAATGAACCGATTTTAAAATCCATTTTTCATTATAATAAAATAATTTTTTCATGAAAAGTTAGGTCTTGTATGCACCACGAGCGTTACTAGATCCCGATGGGCGTTAGGATCTATATAAAGCACTTGGTACATAAATAACTAGTAATAACTCTATTTTTATGAATAACAAATAACTAACAATAAAACATTTGCGATATTTGATATAAAGCTTCACACGTTTTATTACGATAATAGTATATTATTCAACGAGCGGTAATGTAGGTCATAACTCACGCAGATGAAGTTTGCAGCACGAGCTGCAAGCGAGTGCTGTAATTCATCAAGTGAGTTATGACCATTACCGCAAGTTGAATACTATACTTTATCTACGACTATAACAATAAATACTGAGATACAAATACAAATTCACAATAATTAGGTAGTATTAACTTAATTTGAAAACGTCAGAATTATTCAAGTGACATTAGCAGATGAGTGACGGTCGATCTTACTTGGGATCTTAGTAGACTATATAGTGAGTTATAGCAGTGAGTTATTATTACTCACGCTGTTTGGTAATAGATACTATTAATTGCTGAAACGCAGTTGAATAATGAATATGTTATTCAATAGGAGTAGATAAAATGAAGTATTTTCAACTTTTTATTTCGGTTTGGTATTAAAGTACCTATGTATTTTCGAACAATAATTTATTTTTCTATGTTTTAGTTTCGAAACGGAATCAAAAAAAAAATATTAATCAGGAGACAATTTTAGTAGATCATTTGTGTGACAATAGTTCTAAAATTATCTAATTTTTTCAAATCCTGATAATCCAAGGCAGGGACAATAGGACAAAATTTTGTCATTAGTCCTCATTACGCGTGCAAAATTTCAAAATGATCAGGCGTTTAAAGTCGGTAAAAATGACGTTTAAAGATTTCAAACTCATAGAATATGTTCACAGGCTTAAAATTTTCTATGAAATGTTAAATAAGAGGGGAATTTTATACAGAGATATTATCGTGATACAGGAATTATCGTATCATATTATTTTTTTTATATCAAGGAACCTACACACTTTAACAGCCCATATACTCAAATTTATGTCAATACTGAAAATATCTATTTATAAATTTAACAACTTAATCTCGTGGAAAATATAAAACTTCCAAGACGAAGATGGGGCTTGAACCCACGGTCCTCGGTTTACAAACGATAAACTTCACAGCTGAGCTACCGAGTTCTCAAATGAGCATATATATTAGTATGAGAATCATTCTTCTTTCTTGTTGTTCAAGAATTGCGTAACAACAAATTATGGGATTATTTAATGAAAATGAGAGTTAATGAAGCGCATTTCCAGCACGCCTTTAGCGAAATTATACGCAGTTCGAAAGAGGTATACAAAAAGTCATTGCTTGAAACCTTGGTTTTTTATGGTGATGCGGTTGATATTTTGTCTAATTGTGTACATAGTTGAGTACATGATATCAGTCTCACGGCGATATAAATTTTTTTTCTAAAAATATGTGTATGAAATGTAATCGTTAAAACTAGCCTTTGTTTCATTAGCTTACTACATGTTAACACCATTATCAAGAGGAAAATGTTGAAAAGCTTTCTTGTCAGAATTTGAAACTGGCACTGAATAACATATTTGTTGTTTTCTATCATCATTCAGAAGATAATCTCAGATAATATTATTCATCGAATTTTATTGGTTTTCCTTCACAAAGTTTTGGAAAAATAGAAGATAAACTAAGGTATACATTTCCATGGATTCTGTAAGATTTCAATTTTTAGTTGAAGGTTAAGGTGTATACAGACCTTAACCTTCAACTAAAAATTACTATAATGATCAAAAAATTTATATTTTCATATGTCAATCTGAGTAATTGGTGTGATTTTCATTGGGTTAAATGTATTCAATACTTTTTCGATCTTTTAGTGGAATAATAAAACTGCTTGATTTTGTTTGGGACTGTAACTTATGGAGAAATTCATTACTCTCGTAAGCTTTTGAATAAAATTGATTGGTTAAATTTCTGACAGAAATTTTATATTATCTAATAAAAAAAGTTATTACGAAATTCAATTAGTATTAAATTTCTTGAATTTGAGTAGGCCCTATGAAATCTGAAATATATTTTTAATTCAATTCTGATATTTGTAACATATATATATATATATATATATATATATATATATATATATATATATATATATATATATATATATATATATATATATATATATATATATATATATATTATATATATATATATATATATATTAATTATATATATATATTATTATATATATATTATATATTTAAATATATATGATATATATACATATATATATATATATATATATATATATATACTATATATATACTATATATATATATATATATATATATATATATATATATATATATATATATATATATATATATATATATATATATATATATATATATATATATATATATATATATATATATATATATATATATATATATATATATATATATTATATATATATATAGATATATATATATATATATATATATATATATATATATATATAACAACAAAGAAATTAGTCGCGGGGAAATATTTAACAAGTAGAGCAGAATTATCGGTATAGCCCGCTTATATGGAATTAGCCGTTGACACGTGTTTCGGACTCTTTGGTCCTCATCAGAACGGCGTAGCCAAGCATTGGATTGAAAACTTGGAGATGAAAATAGCAACAACAAACGAAATCCCCTGCTACGGAAGACAATCACACATTTGTGGCTTATGGTTTGAACTCTCCGGTTTGGGAGATTTGGTCAAACTTTGCCACGGAGGCGATTAATGCCATCCGCGAGATCTCAGACCGAGTAAATAAACAACAACAAAGAAATTAGTCGCGGGGAAATATTAAACAAGTAGAGCAACATGAGGATCAAAGAGTCCGAAACACGTGTCAACGGCTACTTCCATATAAGCGGGCTATACCGATAATAATATAATAATAATAATAATAATAAAGGTTTTTATTCCGTAAGAATGTCATTACATTATGGAATAAGTCAATACACATATATACCTAATATACAATACAACATCTCAATACATATGCTTAATATAGAATACTACATCTCAGTACAGAAAAAACTCCTCGAGACTGTAAAAACTTTTATCGACTAAATATTCTTTCAGTCTTTTCTTGAAAATATTTAGATTTTCTGAACGCTTCATATTTTCATCCAACTTGTTGAACACTCTGATTCCAAGTGAGGAAGGAGACATTAAACCTATTCTATATTTAAAATTGGGCAACCTCAAATTAAGATTGTTGCGAGCATGAAAGTCAGCACCCCGAAGAAACCCTCCCCGGTTTCGATATATCAAGGAGGCAAGTTCAAGAATCAAAATCGATGGTAATGACAATATTTTCAATTCTCTAAAATACCGCCTGCAGGAAGTCGTCTGAGGGACACCAACAATATACCTAACCACCCGTTTTTGACTAATAAAAACATCCCTAGCAGCGGAGGATGCTCCCCATAAGCCTATCCCATAACTCAGTCTTGAAGAGACTTGCGCATGGTAAACTTGTAAAATCTGTTCAATAGAAAGAACATGTTTCGATAATTCTGCTCTACTTGTTCTATATATATATATATATATATATATATATATATATATATATATATATATATATATATATATATATATATATACTACTTTCTGTGCTCTATCAAACAATTTGCTCGGAAAATGAGCGACATCTTAATTTGTCTATTATACATATCGTATCCACGAGAAATGTTTGAACTGATGTAGGTATGAGTATGCACGCACTGATTCTCGGTGAACTTGAAAAAATGCAATTATCTCGATGCCATCGTATTTTTTCATGAGTTATTATACTGAATGAATAATGTTCTAATGAGGGAATGATGCATTAGCTAAATGAGTAACAACAGGAAAAAATTGTTACAGGCCTGTACTACGAAAAACTCCCCTATATAACAAGACAAAATGTTACATCTCGTGAGTATAATCGATTATTTTCGATTCTCTTGTGATATTTTAACTGATTATATAACTCATTTGTGAATAAGCCAAAACAATCCGTGAATTTTACATAGTTACAGCGTATTGGTAGGTGCATATACCCTTGACGACGTTGTATAATCGTTTACATCATATTGACGATTTTTTGACGTCTTCGAAAAAATAAACAATCAAGATTCGTTTAATTTTTCAATATTCAACGCTTTGGTTGTAGTTCGACGGTGTTGTTTATTTGTTATATAATCAGTAATAATATCACAAGAGCATCGAAAATAATCGATTATACTACCGAGTCAAGAGACATATTTTGCGAAACACCACGAGAGCGCAGCTCGAGTGGTGTTTTAAAAAAATACGCCGAGTGACGAGGTCAGTATAATCGATTATTTTCGATTGCTCGAGTGGTATTCGTTACGATCATATAACGAATAAAAAATATTAATTTTTTTTGACAAACGTCAAAACACCGTCAATATGAAAATATTCATACATTTTGACACGAGGCGAAACACCAAAACGATTATATCACGTCGTCAAGGGTATATTCACTTATCTATACGCAGTCGTTAGGCAAAATTCACGGATTCTATTGGCTCATTCACACATGAGTTATATAATCGTAACGAATACCACTCGAGCAATCGAAAATAATCGTTATACTGACCTCTTCACTCGACGTATTTTCTCAAAATGATCTAAATGATTTTTGAAATTTTTAAGGGTCTGGCATTTTGCCCGCAGGTACACAATAATATACAATTTAAAACATTAGCCACAGATTTTAGGCATCAGAAACGTTTTCAATTACCATTTAGAAGGTCCAATTCAGGACAAAATTCACTGCTGTGCAGAATTATAAGATCATTTAATTTACACTTAAATAACATATAACACTTCGGAATGGCTTTAAATAGCTCTAAGATATTGATTCAACGGTTATTCTTAAAAAACATAGGTACCTACATTGTAAAAACGCCAAGATTTTCCATATATCTAAATTCTTACTAGACCATTGGTCAATTTGTAATAGGTATTTTTTAGGGTTGCGTACCCAAAGAGTGAAAACTTTTTTTTTTTGAAAATAACTTTTATTTCATCAATAAAAATTTACAACAATGTATTATAACAATCTCAAATTAGTTTCAAAAGCTCTGGCCTCGAGATAAAATATTATAAGGATTTAACAATATACTATTTTTCCATTTGTTTTTTCTTAATATTAATTTACAGATGACCAAGGTATACTTGACAACTAATTGCAAAAATATCACATTTTACTTTGTTCTATTTCCAGAAAAATTCTCAGGTTTTTAAGGAATACATTGTAGTTTCTTATCAACCTTAGATTTTCTGGTAAAGAATTATAAAGTTTAGACGCACATTGTACTGGGCTATAAAGCCCCAGATTTATCCTATTAGAGTTTACATATACATTATTTATGTTACGCGTATTATGGCTATGTATTTCGTTGGTAAATGTTATATTTGTATTACTCTTTTGTTTTCGTAAAATTATTTTATGCATAAGTTTACCTTGCTCAAGCATCAATATCTTGTCCAACCTACAGAGACACAGTTCACTGTATAGGGTATCTGTACTTGTAAGTATATCATAATTGAATAAAATTTTTAGGACTTTGTTCTGTAAAATTTTAATTTCATTAAATCTAGTTGAACAACACGTACCCCACACAGGCAGTAGGTAGCGCAAATGGGACAGAAAGAAGGCATTATAGACGTTCATTTTTGTTTTAACTGATAGGTAATTTCGACATTTATAGATAATGGGAATCATTGGAATAGTTTTGTCTTTAATTTTATTCAAATGGTTCTGCCAATTAAGCGATTCATCGATAATTAACTCAAGATATCTGATTTCGGTAACCCTTTCTAGATTTGTATTGTTGATTATAATATTTACTCTATCGATCCGCTTATTTTTTTGCTCTTAGTCTGTCTGTCTCCAAGCTGTATCTCAAGAACCGTGATAGCTAAACAGTTGAAATTTTCACAAATTATGCATCTATGTTGCCACTATAAAAACAAATACTTAAAACAAAATGAAATGAATATTTAAGGGGGACTCCCATACAACAAACGCAATTTTTTTGCCCTTTTTCACTTGATATTAATAATGGCAACAGGTAGGCACTTGAAACATTCACAAAATACACAGTTGTATTTTTACTTTAATAATGAATAATCAAATTTAAATAAAATGAATATTTACGGAGTCTCCCATATTCTGTATTTTTGGGAGTGCAGTCGAGACCACAGCACTTAAGACCCATTGGGCCCTTTGTGCATCCTCCCCGGGAACATCACCAGCCTAGGCTCCCAACCATCCCAGTCATTTGAAAAAGAGGGTGATTTCCCTCAAGGTGGCTAAAATTGGCCACTTTTCACCCAGAATGGATTCTCGGAGTGACAAGACAGCGGGGCATTCACAGAGAACATGTTGTACCGTCTCGTCTTCCTGTTCACAGCCTCTGCAGAGAGGTGTGTCGCTTAATCCCATATTAAATAAGGGCTTTCGAAGTTGGCAGTGTCCCGTTAAAATTCCCACGACATTGCGTAGTTTTCCTCTCGGCATCGCCAGGTAAGTCATTGCCGCATCTTTATTGGGATAATTTAAAAGTTCCCTGGCAAGTCTGCAGGTGGTTGTTTCATCCCATAGGATTTTGAATTTTTGATGGGTGTTCTCTTTCATCATTTGTGACTTTGCTGTCAGCGGTAGTAGGCTGGAAGGGCCAGGACCGAATATGTTCAGGCCGGCTGCTTTTCTAGCCAATTCGTCAGCTTTTTTGTTGCCATTGCATCTCGAATGGCCTTTAACCCAGCACACCATAATTTGGTTTGTGTGGGCTGCACCCGCAAGTGCTTGATGGCATTCCCATAGTGACTGTGAAGTTATTTTATGATTCTTCAGCGCCAGTAACGATTGTCTACTATCTGTGTAGATTTTAATGGTTTTGTTCGTTATGGGGTCTCCCATAAAAAATTTAGATATAAATCGGGTAGTAAGTTTTGCGTTTGATCTACCCCCAATAGAGGCCAGTACTATTCTATATATTATGTATGTCAATGGTACGCAACCCTTCGTGCGCGAGTCCGACTCGCACTTGGCCGATTTTTTTATTTCTTTTTTGTAATGGTTACTTTTAACCCACTAATAGGCCCTTGCACCGTTTTATTACCTATAAAACGTCGTTTAACTAAACTTGGTTTAATTTTTAAACTACGTTTATTTTTCTGGTCGTTGCACCAATGAATTATAACCGACCCATTGCTAAACTGCGTTTTTGTAGTATTTTGGATGAAACAGCGATGTACATGAAGTAAAAAGAAGAAACAGAATTTATTTTTCTACTTTCCTAACCTAGTTTCAAATAGTAAAGAAGTTGTTTTTTTGTGATTTGTATTAAATATGCATAAAATAGAAGTTAATAATAAAAGGAAAAGTGGACCACACTGATACTTTCCAGATAGAGCAGTTAACTGTGGATGTATGAACTCCAACAAATTGAGCAATACTACAATGCTAAAATTAGCTGATCGATGGGGACAAGCTGTCCTTACTACAAAGTTAGTACTACAAAGGTAGTAGATGTTTGTATCTGTGTAAGCCCCTAATTTGGAAATAAATAAATAAACCTTTAGGAGTATTGATGTTGTGTTGTACAATTTTCATATAATTTCCAAGTCCGGCACTGCATCTATTAACATCACGTCGCCCTTAACCAGTTGCCGTCCGATAACCGTGAAAAAGCTCCTGACACGCCGGCCGCTTCTTTGTGATATAATGTATGGAAGTAAGAAGTCTATGTTCCTCATGCATTTAATTTGAATAGAGGCAATTGTTTAGTGCGTGAAAGCAAAAACACGGGACAAGGTAAATCCGAATCCTCCCACCAAGTGAGCTCTCAAGAATTTCCCACGACTAATAAACAGAGCTTCGTCAAATCATCACATCTAGTTTACAACAGACTGAACACAATTCAAGTTCGAAAAAACCTGAAACTGTTCAACCTGGAAAAATGTGCGACGTTGGGAGTATACGTAAAGTTGTGTTTTTTTTGAAAATTATACAAATCCTCGCAGTACCTGAACCTAATCCGCAACTAAACTTACCACCCTATTCTAGTTCAACCCCTACTTACGATAACGCCTATCCTAAAAACGATGTAAATAGAAAATATCCTTATAATACCCAGTACGATTATCCTACTCGAAAGACTCAAGATCCTTACGATGCAAACCGCGATGTGTATAATAGGGACAATCCATACTATAACTATAATTTAGGTTATCCCGATGAACCGGGTTATTCTTCTCCAAGACCAATTAACCCCGATGGACCAAGGAATGAATTTCCTGGAGGATCTGGAGGTTTTCCTGGAGGATCTGACGGCTTGTTCGATCCTAACAACCCGGATGATCGATATAAAAATAGATCACCGTACAGGGGTGATATAAGGGGGTTGTTACAAGCTTTAGATCTGCAAGCATCTCAACAATGTACAGCTAACGTTGCGGCGCAGTGGAATTTTGAGACAAATGTAAATGAAGCAACACAGTTGGAAGCGGTAAGCAAATATTACTTATATTTGTGTTTCAAATAAAACATATACCGGGTGTTGAAAAAGTCCCGGTACGGCGGGTTATTTTTTAAGAGAAATTTTTTTCGGGAAATTGAAATATGGAACCCGGAAGGAAATTTCCCTGGGAATCGATTGGCGCTATCAGATTGGGGTCACGAGGTTCCCCTGGGGCCCTGCGAGACCCCACTTGAAATTTTTAAATAACAACCCCTCTTTTGATATTCGCATTCCTCGGGAAATTTTGAGTCCGGACTCAAAATTTCCCGGTATATGAGTTGATGTAGGTACGTTGTACAAGAAGTGCAAAAATTAGGGAAATAGCTCTATCTTTTTAAGAGTTTCAGAGAGTTTCTTTTTTCTGATTCCTACTCAAGTAATAATTTCTCTACACGAACTATTCTCACTGATTATTTATGGTATTTTCTTCATCTGGAATTTCAGAAAAACAAACTCAAAATATCGTGATTCCGACTGGAAATTTGTTTCCTACAATGTTTAATTCATTTATTTACATCCAACAAATGAAGAAAATTGAACAAAATGATAATCGCAACGGCCAACTCAACTAACGCCTGTGATTGACAGTTCGATTTGTAATATTTGTTTTTTGGTAACATGTTGATACTTGTATTATTGGGCGCATTAATGAATAAGTAATTTTCGTTGAAATTGAATTATTGAAATATTATGAAGTGAAGTAAATCAAGAAAAACATTTTCAATTTCACAAGTACAAAATATATTAGTATTTCAAAGCAGTGCAAATAAAATATAGAATGTTTTCTGATTGAAATACAAAATAAAAAATCTTCATCAGATAAATATATATATATATATATATATATATATATATATATATATATATATATATATATATATATATATATATATATATATATATATATATATATATATATATATATATATATATATATATATAAATATAAATACAAATGAGGTTCAGTATTATTTTAACTAAGCCGCTATAAAATATTATGGAATATATTTATTTGAATACAAATTTGCAAGAATTATATTTTATTAAAGATAATGTACAAATTTATGAAAAACGAGTCTGAAAGTAATGAATAGTTTCGAATTCATTTGATAAAATTCGTCATACACTACAGAAAAGTTCAAATAATTACAGGTACTATTTATTTATTTCATTGAGTGTTCAAATTTTGTTATGAACCAGAAATATTCAAGGATCCCTTTATATAAATTAAGTAATTCCTCTAATAAGTGTTGAATGAAAAAAATTTCACTGTGTCAAATACAAACTCCAAATTATGAAATAACTCTCAATTCCTACATGTAAAGTTTGTACAATATTTTTTGAATTGATGTCAACATATGAGAAGCTTAATAAGTCATTCGGATAAATTATAGTTTTAATAGTAGATATTCTTAAGAAAACGCTAGGGGTCACCCCTCATTGGATGAAATATTTCTCAAATTTTGCCTCGAATTAATATTAATAATGAGAATACCACAATTTGTTCAGAGATTAATTCAACCTATATTTATAAACTTTGGATTATATACTCGTTCCAAAGTCAAATTGCTTATTATAAAATGAATATTATAATTTATATATGTTGATAAGAATATGGAATAACACTAAACGAATTTTTCTCGTCTACAGTAAAAAACCATTGTTCAGTAGAATGGCTTTCATCTATTGAAAATCTATTTTTGATATTCAGTTTCAATAATTAATGAAATGTATGATATTATATATATATATATATATATATATATATATATATATATATATATATATATATATATATATATATATAATTATTTATTCGAATTGTTGTTGCCTGTGATCTATTTTTAAACTCTTGATAATTATTAGCAATAACAGGCTGGTTGAATCTTGAAAAACTCGATTTTAATAAAAAATTGACGTTCCACTATGATATTCGTAATTGAAATTTCTTTGACATTTCTTGATTTAAAAAAACAGGGCTGCTTTGTATATGCTATTCAGTCAATATTAACATTCAAAATTGTTATCACCAGATGGTAAGGGAAACCAAAGAAACCTTTACCTACGTAATGTTTGAAAATAATAATAAAAGGGTACTATTTATCTAACAACAAAGAAATGAGTCATGGGAAAACATTAAAGAAGTGGAGTAGAATTATCGGTATAGACGCTTATATGGAAGCAGCCGTTGACACGTGTTTCGGACTCTTTGGTCCTCATCAGAACGGCGTAGCCAAGTATTGGATTGAAAATTTGAAGATGAAAAAAGTACAACAAACAAAATCCTTAGATACGGAAGATAATCACACAATTGTGGTTTATTGTCTGAACTCTCCGGTATGGGAGATTTGGTCAAACTTTGCCACGGAGGCGATTAATGCTATCCGCGAGATCTAAGAACGAGTAAATAAACAATAACAATGAAATTAGTTGCTGGAAAATATTAAATAGGTAGAGCAAAATTATCGGAATAGTTCGTTTATATGGAAGTAGCCGTTTTCAATGAAATTTTTTATTTATTTAGAATTTCAAATCTTTTAAAAAGGGGTACTTACAGTTTATAACAAAGTTTAAAACCCTCAGCTTAAGTTTAGGATCATTGCCATATTTTCAGCTTGCAATATTTAATTATTTATTCGAATTGTTGTTGCCTGTGATCTATTTTTAAACTCTTGATAATTATTAGCAATAACAGGCTGGTTGAATCTTGAAAAACTCGATTTTAATAAAAAATTGACGTTCCACTATGATATTCGTAATTGAAATTTCTTTGACATTTATTGATTTAAAAAAACAGGGCTGCTTTGTATATGCTATTCAGTTCAATATTAACATTCAAAATTGTTATCACCAGATGGTAAGGGAAACCAAAGAAACCTTTACCTACGTAATGTTTGAAAATAATAATAAAAGGGTACTATTTATCTAACAACAAAGAAATGAGTCATGGGAAAACATTAAAGAAGTGGAGTAGAATTATCGGTATAGACGCTTATATGGAAGCAGCCGTTGACACGTGTTTTTTTTTGTTTTTTTTTTTTTTTTTCAACGCCGTTCTGATGAGGACCAAAGAGTCCGAACGAAACACGTGTCAACGGCTGCTTCCATATAAGCGTCTATACCGATAATTCATCTCCACTTCTTTAATGTTTTCCCATGACTCATTTCTTTGTTGTTAGATAAATAGTACCCTTTTATTATTATTTTCAAACATTACGTAGGTAAAGGTTTCTTTGGTTTCCCTTACCATCTGGTGATAACAATTTTGAATGTTAATATTGAACTGAATAGCATATACAAAGCAGCCCTGTTTTTTTAAATCAATAAATGTCAAAGAAATTTCAATTACGAATATCATAGTGGAACGTCAATTTTTTATTAAAATCGAGTTTTTCAAGATTCAACCAGCCTGTTATTGCTAATAATTATCAAGAGTTTATATATATATATAATATATATACAGGCTGTTCCAGAATAACGTCAGAAAATTGCAAGAGGTTATTCCTGAAGTCATTTAAGAAAAAAAAGTTGCTATAAATGTAGGTCCGCAAATGCTTCTTTACCAAAATACAGGATGTTGAAGTTTGAAAAAAAATGTAATATTTTTAAACATCTTCGAAACCACGAAAGCTATCGAAATTGATTTTGGAACATTGTTATAGCTTCCTAAGCTCTATGCACTAGTGTTTTAATTTCTTTCAAAACTCTTCAGGGGCAGAGAATACAGTGGTACCGTGAGGAACCACTGGCAAATGAGATAAGCAATGAATTTGAAATCTATTGAATGAATTTTGTCTCTTGCTTCATTTTGATATTCTCAAGCGTTTTTTTTTGAAGAAATAGAAAAAAACGAACACGTATATTGTTACTCAAAATACTAAATCTAATTTTGACTAGTTCGGCATTGCGATAGCGAGTAGTCAAGGCAACCACATTTTTAATTTTTAAATACTCTTTCCATGAAAATGTTTTAAATGAATTATGCTTAACTATCTTGAAAACGCTTGCGAATATAGAATTGAAGTAGGATACAAAATTAATTTCAAAAATTTCAAATATATTGTTTAGCCTATTTTTATTTACCAATAATGACCTCCCTCAAAAATATGGTTAAATGAAACCCCCCTATTCTCCGTTCCTCAACAGTTTTGGAAAAACTTCCAACAGCAGTTTATAGAGTTCAAGGAGCTATAACAATGTTCTGAAGTTCATTTTGATAGTTTTCGCAATTTAGAAGATATCAAAAAAAATTACATTTTTGTTTCAAACTTCAACACCCTGTATTTCGATGAGGAAGCATTTGCGGACCTAAATTTATAGAAACTTCTTTTCTTAAAATGTCTCAAAGAATAACCCCTTGAAATTTTCTGACGTTATTCTGGAACACCCTGTATATATATATATATATATATATATATATATATATATATATATATTTAATCTTCAGTCGCATACTGATTGTTTTTCATTATAAATATCGAGTTTGAATAGTGTTATCTTCAATTGCTTGAAAATTCCTTCCTAGTAATACTGTTGTAATTTGTTGCGATACTGTAAGTTTTCTATGATGGTATAACCTAAGTGAAAAGAGCTATTTCACTATTAAAAAATCTTGTATTTATTCTGTATTAACTGCTTGCACGAAGTTTTTTATATTGTCTATGGGAACGCCTCGTTCATAAAGGAAAAACTTTCCTCATTGTTTCACTTCAAATTGTCTTCTGCTACTGATAGATGATATATTGCTAATATGAAAGCAAATTTACTAGTACTAGAAAAAGAATGAATTTCTTCAGTACTTCAGAATTTTTAATGATAATATACATTTTGAAACTCATATACAAATGTAATTAACAACACGAGGTAATTTAAAAGTTTCGAAATCTACAAAAACTGTACAAGTCTTAATTAAAACTATTAATGGAATTGAGTGACGCAGATTAAATTGTAGTTTTCTTTGAACTTTGAACAAATGAAACATGTTCATAATAGAAATGAACAAATTAACTGAATCGTTTCTGGGATTATTTGTAATCCAAAAATATATCTCTGCTTCTTAAAAATTTCATTTTCTTGAAAAAATTCAACTATTAATTATGACACTTTAAATGGAAAAAATTCTTTGTTTAAAAATAAAATTTTCATACGATATTATGTCATTTATGCTTATCAAGGTTCCTCGATATTACAAATAATCAATCGTAATGATAAATACATTCATATGACCCTTTTGAATGTTCAATCATGTTTTTTAGCATATATTTTACCATGAATAAATTGTCGAAACCTAATTGAATTAAAAAAAATTTTTTATTTTTTAAACTCTGCATGTTTATGAAATATATAACCTTAATGCCTGCTTATATTTCTCATTCTGAAAAATATTTGGAAATCTCCTCATAATCTCCTTTATTTATTGAATCATTTAACACATAATGTAATGAAAGAAAAACTACAATATTTTTAATAGATATACGTAAAACGGCTGTGTTGTTTTAATAACCTTAACCTCGTTTGAAATAGATCGACACAGTTATAGACTAGACCTTGCCCTCTAATTAATTAATTTAATAAGACAATTATCTCGAACATCATATACATTTTTCACATGTTACATGGATTTAACAAAGACTCCTTCAAAATTATTTAACTAATGTCAAAAATTCGACACTGACATTAGAATTTTCGGCATGTGTAACGAAAACCATACCGCTTCTTTCGAAACACTAATTGCATTGTGTAATAGAATGACATGTAAACACATCAAGAGGACATTCAGTTGTTCTTTAAGTATAAGTGATCTGGGCTGAACAATGGCCTGATAGTTTTGTTGTGAAATTTTATGGGAATGACCATGTTATGTTCTCACATACTGTTATCACTTCGACGCGGCTGCATCGGAAGGTGAAATTTAACATGTTATTAAAAATAATAAATTTAGCGTTATCAAGGAACTTTAATCTACAATAATTAGCAGTATGAACATCTTATTGAAATATTTCACCTAAAATATATAGCGAAAGGATGGTATTAATTATAAGAGTCGACTTATATATGTATATATATATATATATATATATATATATATATATACCTATATATATATATATATATATATATATATATATATACCTATATATATATATATATATATATATATATATATATATATATATATTATATATTAGAATAAGAAAAAGTGGTCGTGAGTGAGAATGTTGTGTTCTGTGACTACTTCATGTGTTGCGTGAGATCATAGAACACACAGCTGAGCGCAGAGCACAAAACAAAGTTGCGTATATATATCATTCTAGGAAAACAATTCCCTAAAAATTTCGGTTCTCCTCATGGTATTTATTTCGGACACAAAATACGGTCCTTCCTCAGGAATACTGAAAACCCCCTTGAAAATTACTCAATGCTAAAAATGACCAAGCCATAACTTACATACGACAAAGTTAATGAAGTAGCAAAAACGATATAAGGAACAACTAAGTTATCAAAAATTAACAAATGTTATATTCAAAGTCAAACGAAAATGAGAGCAAACAGTTACAAGTGGTTCCTATGTTCCGTATACTTAACCTATAATAACTTGAGAGGAAGAGTTAAAAGTTTACATAGAAAACACATTTTAAGAAGGATGCATTTCAATTTTTTATGTCGAATTGACGTTTTAATTGATAAAACTGGCCATCATATACTAGCCGTCATATTAAACAATTATTAAAAAAAGCGTTTTGCTTTTGTTTCCACTGCCAACCGAATTTTGTATTATAATTTTATCAAACTTGTACTAGGAATATCAGCAGGATTTAAGATAACATTTTTTTCGGAGAGTTACAAAATGAAGATGATTGATTAGTCTTCTCTCTTAAAAAATTTGAGAAACGTATTACCACCTCTAAGAAAGTTCTGAAAAAAATATCAGGGATGAGGGTGGTTTAACCCCTTCTGCAGTTCCTTTTGAGTCTCTTTGATAAACGAAAGGAGAGTAATCCTTTAACATGCACTTAACTCAAATTTCATTCAATTTTTTTCATTTAATCCTACAGTATACAAAAACTTGTTTTTTTATGTAAACTTTCATATCTTCTCACGGCCAAACGATACATTTTGCTATATAAGTAAATTGGGACCAATCAACTTATTTGGACCTCTACTACACTTGGTAGATCTGTGCCCCAGCAATTTTTGGACAGTCTGTATATTATCATGAATAATGATTTTATTCTTCTGAACTTAGCTATCCTAAAAAGATCATAAATATTAATAGTTTCTATTTGCTTTCGAAATGATATGAATAATGCAGATTTTTAATCAGTGAACTCTCAAATGTTGATAATTTAGTTCATTGTTCCTGCTATTTAATACATAATATATAACAAGAGCAACTACTTCTCGTCTTTTTATTATAATTAGCTTTTGTATCATTTTTACAGAATAGATTTCTTACCTTAGAACTTTACAACCTTATCAATCTCGTTCCTTGAGATTATTTGAGGACATTGCATACATTATTATAAATATGGGTCTTTTGAAACATTAAGACTGTTTTTGTACTTAATGTGACCCTCGAAAATATAATGGTTTATTCTCAATCATATACAAGTGTTAATAAAATCCTAGATGAATATATAATACATATTTTTTGTACTAAGGTACTATACGTATATTCCTTTCTCAATGACAACAAATTTGTTAATACTGTTCTACCTGCAGGCATTTAATACAGTTTTTCTAAGTTAATAATGATATCATTTGGGCTTGCAATGGTCAATTAAATATATAATGATCATACTCCTGAAAAAATGAAACTGAATCATCTAATAAATACTGCCTTGAGTCAAGGATGTGATATTTTCAACACGCTGAATCATTCTTTTGAAGTAATTTATATTTGTTGGGTTTCTGATATGTGTATAATAAGGTCTTAGAAAAAAACATGTTTCTTTATTTAATATCTACAGTAAATGATTGAAATTATAATGGTATCAAACACCAGTACGCCTACATCATGTGAATGATTCGTGCAGCAAGAAGTTTATGAAAAATCTGATTCGATTGATAATTTTTTTTAAAGAACTATGGATTAAATGTCTTGTAGTTGAAGTATATTTTCAATCAATCAAATATTTGGCTTCTACAGGATATAAACATGATATCAATAAGCTTAGTAAATGATATTGAATGTAAGTCACGATATTCTTCAATACCTATATTTAGAGTTTGATGTATCTTTGAAAATGCTGTTATAGATGCTGACATATTTGCGTTATTATCTCACATAGAGTGACCAAGGAAAATTCTTTAATAATTTAAAAAATTATCAAGAGACTTTCCAAGGGTTATATGTATTCAGCGACGAAAATTCTACATTCACAATCCAACAGTGAATTATATAAATCGTCCAGTTACCCCGACTAAAAATCTGCATACAGCTGTTTCATCTTATTAGATCCCATCAGTACAGCTTAGTTGACTCGGAATAAATTAATAAATTTTCAATTGTTCCTAATACAAATCTCGGTCAGGACTACTATCTGGATAACAACCCAGAGCACACTCCACCAAGGATATTGGAAACCAACAATTCATCTCTTAGATCAAAGTTACAGAATCCTGTCGCGAGAATACATATTTCCTGACGTGAAATGTCTACTCTGCAACTGTGGCGTATGTGGTTGCAAAGAACGCCAACTTACCGTTTTTTAAAACTCTGGAGATTCCAAGAGAGCTGGTTATATGTATTCCACGACAAGAGTTCTACATTGATAATCCCACAGTAAATTATAGAAAATTTTTTCTTGTTCACTTATCTATTATTATTAGTGTTGCCTCTCGACGAGACGAGACGATAGAAGGCTCTCTCTCGTCTCGTCTCGTTAGACGAGAGAAAATGTGACTCTCGTCTCGACGAGAGTCCGTTTCTCTCGCTCGAGAGAACCTCTCTCTCGTCTCGTCTCGACCCTTTAAAAAAGCATATTAAATCCCTATGTATTTTATTAGGGCTTGCTCCCTCTAAACCTTTTTTATGCGTACAACACTGAAATGAAATTTTCTCCTGAGGAATGTATATAATTTTCCACCTTTCCAACATAAAAAAATTTCTATACTATAAAATTTAGTTTCATTCCGATTTATCCTTGTCACAACAATATTTAAAAAACCTGGCAAACTATAACATCTAAAGCAAGTGAACATACATAATTATAATAATTAATTGGAGGTAATAAATAACTTATATTATCTAATGCCTGGACATTAGAGTGAAGAAAAATAATATTTATAATAAAAACGAAAAATGTGTATTGAGGTGTATTTCTTCCCTACCGGAGGAGGGAGAAAAAGTGCCATTTTTCTTCCTTGCATGCGGGTGAACTTTTTAATAGGCTCTGTTGAGTGCTCTGTTGAGTGCATACTACTAATAACTACCCGCTATTAATTTAAAATGGATAACGTAAAAACTAAGTACAATTTACACTGCTTATTTTCAAAGGATATTACGAGAGATATACCTATCTAAATATTTATCACGATTTTTGCATACTTGATAAAAACTATAGAAAACATGACATAAATAACGGCTTAACTGGTTAATTTGTAAAATTGTAAAAAACGTTTGCTCGAGAGATCGAGAGAAACGAGAAATTCCCGACGAGAGAGGGGCTTTCTCTCGTCTCGTCTCGAAATTTTTTTCGAGAGAAAATATCTCTCTCGTTTCGTCGAGACGAGACGAGACGAGACGAGACGAGACGAGAATCTCTCGTCTCGGCGGCATCACTAATTATTATCGATCTAAGAAGTTTCCCTTCAATACCCCCAAAAATCGGAATGAATATTATATTAATTTATTGCTTAGTTCCATCTCATGTTTAGACAATATATTATTTCACATTCCTTTTTCTAAAACTATCTTACCTATTTTATCATAACTATTAATATTCACAAATATGATGAATTTCTTGAAAATATCATCATAATATTGTTATCAAAAAATCGATTATTGACTGAGAGATCAATTTCAAAATCTTGAAATTTTATCAGTTTATGAATTTATCCATAGCATGGTCTTCTAGGTTATTTCAACCAGCATGGATATAAGATAAAAGAATTATTTGTTTTTTATTGCGTAATTTATAATTATCGAAATTTTTCAAAACGAAAATTTTGTAAACTGTGTGATACTTGAAAAGTCCCATATTGTCGAATATTTTCAATAGTCTGAAAAATGTTAAGTCTGAAATAGTTTGATTGTTTGATTCTTGAAAAAATTTATTATCATGAAGGAATTGAGATATTGATGATAAAAAAAATTTTCCATTTCCATAATTTCTAGATAAATATTTTACAATTGATTCTTACATAAAAACGCGCTATTGAAATTTCCTTCGTAGCATAAAATGATTAGTCAAAAATAATATTTTGGTTTGATTAGTTTTATCAATTTGTTAACATTACTACCTATATCATATTAAACCCTTTCGCTCGTGTACAATATATTGTACATCAATAACGAATTTGTAGTATGCTTCTATTCACTTTACTCACAACGTACAGAATTCTGGAAATATCCTTATTACTATTTTAAACTAGCGTTGAGTAGTTTACCCAAAAAAATTTTATTAGTGGTACCTGTTACTGAGTAGCAGTTGTTTCAGAATGTTGAAACAAAGTGGCGCTTCGAAATTTAAAACATGTTCTGACATGTCTGCAATATTTATTTTGGTAATAAACGATACGTGTATTTGTTACTTTCATAGAGAACTTGCTGAAAATTTAGTTTGTTTTTTCCATATTGGAGTAAATATTACTGTACAATATATTGTACATTGTGAGTAAACGGAAATCGACAGGTATGGTAAAAACCTCCACGTTATTCAGAGTTCTTGTTATATTAAATTTATTTCATAGTCGTACGAACTGAAAAATGAGTAAAAAAGTGCCGTTAACTGAAGAACAACTATTGAAACTAATTGAGGATAGCCTATGAGATATTGAAAGGCTTAGGGAACGAACAGAACGAGTAAGGGTACGAACAGAACGAGTAAGTCGAGGTGGAGGTGTAGCTCGCGGTGGATGCCACTAGTTAAGTCTCGGTCGATGTCGACCGCACACAACGAGGAGGTTACCAGCGATGTTTAGTCGAGCCAGTGTTGTCTATTTTCGCGAGCGGAACTTTATTATCTAAAAATATCTACATACTATTCCGAATCGAATGACATCTTGCTCATATTTTTCCGAGACTGCTGAAAAAAGTTGAACAAAAAAGCACTTGTTGACTAGACTACTGACAAGTCTGTCTATTTCCCACTTGTAGCCTTCGAATGAAATAGAATGCTGAAATTGGAAGGATATTTAGTGCCATGAACATAACGAATCTTCGAAATAGAATGAGTCTGAAGTCATTAAATGATTAAATACTCTTTAAGAAGAACCAATAAAAGCTCCTATAATTACGAATATAATTACGAAATGAGTGATCTGCACAATTGCTATGAGATCTTCCTTCATATTTAGCACAAATTATCAAAAAATAAACTTAATACCCGAAGGAGAAAAAAGCTGGCAACTGGAGTACTGTAGCGCGCGAAATGTCAGACGCCACACGTCTTCTATGCGAGCTGCTGAGGGTGATGACAACACTGCCTCGAACGCACCAATCACAGCGAAGCATCCTTGTAGACCGCGCGGTAAGCATCCATGTAAAACAAACTGATTTGATTCTCAAAAGCATCGCTGTGAACCTCCTTGGTGGCATCGCGCTAAACTTCCACCGCGACTTACTCGTTATGTTCGCTCCCATTTAACTCAATGTGTTTGTTTTACATAGATGTCGACATCGACCGCGACCGTGAGCTACACCTCCACCTCGACTTACTCGTTCTGTTCGTACCCTTAGTGATGACGGTTATGGGTGGGGAGATAGGGACGTAGACGTGAACAATGTTATGATGATGAAAATACGGTAAAAAAAAGAAGTTCAGATGATATGGAAGGTAATTTTGATGAAAAATCTTTTTCTTCCAGATGAAAATTCCCTGAATGTACATCTAGGACGAATTTTGTTTGTACTAAGTGCAAAATAAGTTATTCATTTCAAAAAAACAAAACTGTTTTTTGATATATCACACAAATAAATGTAACCTTATGTTGTATTTTAATTGTATTGTATTGTTGTATTTTAATTGTATTTCATTTTACAAAATCGCAAATACACTTCCACCTATTCAAAATGTGCCATACATTGTACAAATCATATATACCGTTTAATCACAATGTACAGTATATTGAACATATCACACCCCCTGAAATGGACGACATAGAATTTTTTTAAGTACCTAGGTACACCAAAAAGTTTCCAAAAAATGAAAGAGTATGTCTTCCTAATTTCAGATTTTTATCTTGAAGAACAAAAATGCCTGAGCGAAAGAATTAAATGAATGCAGAATCAATAACGTTTAAAGGCCCCTACACACGGACGTTGATGGCTTAACACATCAACGTGCATCCAAGAACGTGCAACCAATAACGTTAATGTGTATGTAAAAATACCCATGTTTTTGAATGTACACTCCAGATGAACGCCGCGTTGATGTTTTCTGAATCGCTTGAATTTTTTTTTGAATGCGCATTCAAATGAACACGTGCATCTTTCAACGTGTGGAGACGATTCACCGATGTTTGTGCATTCTTAAAGCAGTGGTTGCGGTTAATCTTTATTTTTATTTCTATTTTTCTTTTCAAGAGCATAAGTACACGCCACTGTCACAAGAGCTAAACATTCTTCTTCGAACAAAACTATGGTTTTGTTCGAACGTATGTACGCATCTGCTTGCACGTTTTTGGTTGCACGGTGATGTATTAACACATCAACGTCCGTGTGTAGCCCGCTTTAAGAAGATATAATACTTGTGCAATGAAAATAGCCAATTATTGTAAAGGCGAGTCGCATAGCATTATTTATTACGAAAGTGAAGTGTATTTTGATAATAGCAAAATAGGCCATTGACCTTTATTATCTCCACTTATCGAAGTAAACCAGGTAGTAAGTTGTCATTATTACGATGGAAAAACATTGCATTCCATACATTTTTGTAACGAATATTCCGCCCATAAGTTATTTCAACGAAAAAAACAAACCATAGACCGAAATTCGTTTAATGTTGAAATTTTGTTTATAAGTGAAAATATGTTAATTATAGCCTCATATACGAAAGATTACGAGTGACAAAATGATGGAGTTCCGTTCTTATAAACCTTTTAGATATAAAAGGTATAGCTTAAAAATTATAATGTTAATGGATTTTATCATATAATGAGCGAGATCATTATATATAATCTAAAAGCTTCAAAGAAGCTTCTTGGTGTAGATTTGATAGCAAGTAGGTACTCGAAGAGGAATCTGCTATTTAAAAGATAAATTTAAAGCAACTCTAAAAAAGGCATAATTACCAAGACATCATTTTTTTGTTAGATACCTACCCTAATTGAGATTATGTAATTTATTTGAATTTATCAGCATTATTCACCAATATGAACAATGGTTACTATAAATTAAAATCAGGCTTTAAAGGAAAATATTGAGTTAATGGAAGCATCATCGTAAATACGTTGAAAACCGAATAATTTGTGATTATCTCCTTCATAAATTGATATTATTCTGTGTGGGAAAACGACCGAGTAGATGAAATGATATTTCTATGGCTCACGAACACGTGACGTTCATGAGTGATAGAAAGTATTATCGAATTAATGTCCCTATATAGTCCAAGATCCCTGAGCCGCCAGACACTTATTTTATCAGCTATATTATGATGATATGGGATGAAGTAGTGTTCTTATGTACTTTCAGTGTATGGATACCTGCTACCTTGAGCCGACGGCCAATTTCCAGGTATCAGGTGCTAACGATGAAAAAAAACTCAACTCAGTTTTCTTATTTTCTCAGTCTCGATTTTTTAATATGATACTCAGGGAACTATTTCCATACCTTATACATGCAGCCAGACCGATCGTATGGGCCAAACATTCTGCAAGACACCAATAAAGTGTCCCTATGAGTATAACAGTATGAGCGAAATGTCATGGCAGTAAGTATAGGCGTCCGAAATTAAGATCGTAGCGCCGGAACGGCTAATATCGGTACTAGAGCATGGGAGATTAGCTGTTTGTTTACATTGGTTGTAATGGTATTTACGTTCATTTCGTTTTGAGTTTTCGAACGTTTATCGTCGTAATTTGCGTTTTTTTTGGACTTTGTATTTTCCTGTGATATATTGTGTTTGGATTGAGGACAATTTTATCTCTGTTCAACAGTAGATAACCTACCTACATCAACTTGAAATTTACACTGAGTTTTTATCATTGAACATGAAAATCAATAATAAAATAAAGTAGAGGACGAATAAATTAATTGGTTGATGGAACTATGTATACCTCATGAAAAGGCTGTATGATAGAACACCTATTTATTTAAAAAATAAAAAAACTTTCAAAAGTTTCAAGAAAACATCTCTGACATGTCTACTTTCATTACGAACTGAAGAATTTTTGAGTATAATGGACAAAACTAAGTACTTAACAGCTAAACTGAAAGAAACAACATGAAATAAAAGAAGAATTAATATGAATACTCTGCTTGAATGGTTTGAACGTAATAAGATATTATATTTTTTGAATTTTCCTGACGTACAACAGCTCTCCTAAAGGTATGGTGGACTTCTGAGAGTCTGGATTTTTTGATAGAATCTCTGTTTTCCTGATTATATAATTGAATATTTTAGTTTTTATCTAGCTATAGAGTCCAGATTTATTTCATACTCTTGATGTTATGATAAACTTTTATTTTGGTTGTGCAAATAAACATCATTTGTTATTATTATTTTAATAGTATCTCTGGTTGTTACATGAAAGAAAATACAATAATCTAGAATCTCTGGATGATAGCCCAGGTTCAGATTCCGATAAAAGTGGAAGATTTTTCGTTGGAATAGCATTGGACTTCAAAAACTCTACGTTTTCGGTTAGCTGAAAATTGCACATCATTAGTTGGTATAATTCTATATGGAAAAATCCACAATTTTACTGCAGGGAAAATAATTATTCTCAGTAAACTGTAAAGAACAACTCTCTTATGTTCAGACATTTTTTTTCAATCTTCAAGTTATGAATCCACACCTTTCTTCTGTCCATCATTTCCTTGTTTCCCAACTTTGTTTGGAATGCAACTTTGAGTTGTCCAGCTTTCGGAAAGGTATGTAAGCTATATTCGGTTTTTTTTGCCCAAGATGAACAATAGAATACACAACAATAGTGATTCATCTCTTCTGAACGTTGGTAAACGATCCAAAATACAATTAAAACTCAACAACTTCTCATATAAAATACACGTAAACAGATGTAAACAAAGCAATCTATCTCCCATGTTCTAGTAATATGCGACACCGGTAGGGGGCGTATCGGAGATCGATGCGCATAGATAATCACTATCGCGCTTAAATGAACAAATCATGACATTTCGCTCATACTATCATACTCATAGGGACACTTTATTTGTGTCTGGCGGGATGTTTGTCCCATACGATCGGTCTGGCAGCTTGCATAAGATATTGAAATAGTTCCCTAAGTATCATATATAAAAATCAAGTCTGAGAAAATGAAAAAAGTGGGTTGAGTGTTTTTCCATCTTTAGCACCTGATACCTGAAAATTGGCCGTCGGCACAAGGTAGCAGGTATCCATACAATGAAAGTACATACGAGCACTACTTCATCCCACAAATATTATTGCTAAGTAACGTCTGGCGGCTCTGGGATCTTGAATAAAATTGTGAGGACCGGAAGAATCTGACAGAGAGCGTTATTGTCTATTTGGATACTACAAAGTTTCGTCTTAATAACTGGTATAGTAAAATGTGACGTTATAATGTAGTCAACACTTGGTTGATAGATAATCCAATCCTGATGAAAACTCTAAAAAAGCTGAAAATGAATTTGATAACTATCTTGATGATTCTAACATTTAAAGTTTCAAGGATGCATGGGAATATCATACAATCAGAATTCATTTGGCAAGCTCTACCTGGGAAACAGTTTGATTTCTGATGAGACCGTTTTTGTATATTTTCGTTTTCAAAGTTTTCATAAAGGTTGATTCTGGTCCTCTATTTCACGTACGTAGATTTTTGATTGTGTGATTCTCAGTAAAACTGCAACGTTTATTGTGACTTTTTTTATGGCCCACTTTAAAAAAACTTGCAATTTTCATGATACAATTCATAACTTATTACCTATGATCATTTATAGAGCACCTACTCACACAATATGTTGTTCGCATAAATAAATAGTAGTATTTAAAAAGGACGAAAACTGAAAGGAAACATTTCATCTAATGAATACAATAAAGGAGACAAAATAATCTGAGAATATTCACTTGATGGTATTGCATTATTTTAATGCAAATATTTATTACCGTAGGTCCAATAAAAAATAATCCGTCAAGGAATTAAGATACAAATATGAATAGTTTGAGCTTTCCCATGTGGTTAAACAATGTCCTTGCTTCTTTATATAGATTATACGGTTTTTGATTTGTAAAATAATTGCACTAAATTTAAGATAATCATCATAATATGCATTTCCGTGTATTTTGATGCTGAAAATTTATTGATAATCGTTTTAACCTTGAATAATAAGTCATTTTATATAACACATTATATTTTATTTGTATTTAAAAATTATTCTTAAATTAAAATATAGGCGAAAATTAGCAATATTTATGGTATTTTGAGAAAATCTTTGTCAATATTCAATATTTGTTTGTTTTTTATCGTGAATGTTGTTTGGTTTTTTGTATTTACTGATATTTCGTGGGGACCTACAGTTTTACTACGGTCCCCACGAATTCGTGTATCACTGTATCACGCACAGCACGAATAGCTGTAGAGAGGTCGCCTACGCCCGGAACCGGGTATGGCACCGGAAGAAGATATTTCGTGTTTTAGGAAGGTGTATATAGCTAACTTCCTAGGAAGATTATATCATGCATATCAAAGAATTTTTCACATTTCAACTCATACTTAACGTTGACGTTATAAACTCACCTACATGTGCATCTGATCAGCTAACTCTAAATCTCCAAAAACGTAAAGTATATGAATCAGTCCTTCAACGAAGCCTATTTGATAATAAAATATAAAATAAATATCCTGTCTTTCTGAGAAGCAAATTCCGGTGAAATCCATTTTTTCAGAGATTTCGGATTCAATCGGGATGATTTCTCCGAATCTGAAAGACCTTGTGTCAAATTATTTCTCAAGTAATTTTTTATAATTTTCACACTTGAATGGTTTCAGGGTAAGTCTTTTCAAGGGTTCTGGGCAAAGTAACTTTTCTTATCTTTCGCAATATGTTACTCTGTAATCCTGCAACTGTATAATATACGAAACGAATTTGAAAATTTTTTTTTTTTTTTTTTAAAAGAGGAGGGACGTGTGCCCTCTCACACGCCCGTCCTCCGTACAATTTGGCTTCGTCAACACTGGACATTTAGCCATCAAATACTAAATGAGGGGAACCACTAAAATCTCAGAACGCATACAAACACCCAAGAACACGGTGGGAATCGAACCCACCAACTCCGTCAACGAAGACGGCATAGCGTTATATCAAATATAAAGATTATAAGGAACCTGTAACCATTAAGCTCATGTTAAGATATGATGAAAACATATTTATGCAACAAAATATGCAATGAAAACAATCATTAGGTATGTCATTGATTTAAACTAACCTTGAAATAATTTATGTGACTAATGAATTTAGATACAGTGAACTACAATAGTATTAAAATAGATTCAAATTAAATGATTCTTAATTATACTAAAATGCACCGGGTAAGATGTGGAAATGTCTGACTACAAAACCGTTTGTCACCATAATGCAATCCATTTTCGGTATTGATTCTGAATATAACTCTAACAAGCTATACAACTTCAAATAATATGAAGTATTGAAGGAAATTTATATATATATATATATATATATATATATATATATATATATATATATATATATATATATATATATATATATATATATATATATATATATATATATATATATATATATATATATATGTATATATTTACCGGGTGTCCACGGAAGATGGCTCGACACTAAAACTTTTTTGTTTTCGGAGATAATGGAATGAAATTTTGGGGATCTATTCAAAATGTACATAACTGCAATTTTTGAGAAGTAACACAACTTCATACAAATTTTGGATTCACTGGAAGTGACCTAAACTTTCGATTTTTAAATGGGACACTCGGTATGTTTTCAGTTTTTTGTCTCCATATGACATTCAGAATACAACCATGTATCATTTGTTACTATTTGTAAACGTTTTTTTAGTTTTTATTTGGAAATGAATTTTCATTCTAGGGGGCTATGGATAAGTTCAAATAATTATTTTAAGTCCTAAAATGTTTGTAAAAATACAACTTTTTCGATCGCAATTTTCCATCTATGTGTCGTTTGATTTTAATTCTTTCAAATAGTTACATGGTTACGATTAATTTGATACCGCACTTGATATTAGGTTGAAAGAACTGTGATTAGTTATTTGACGTTTTCATCGCCCTCTAGAATAAAAACTTATTTCGGAAAACAAATGAAACTACAGTTACAAACAGTAACAAACAATACATGGTTGAATTCTAAATGTCATATGGAGACCAAAAACTGACAATATACCAGATGTCCTATTTGAAAATCGACAGTTCATGTCGAAATTTGCATGAAGTTGAGTTACTTGTCAAAAAATGTAGTTATGCATTAAACAGATCCTCCAAACTTAATTCCATCATCTTCAAAAACAAAAAGTTATAGGGGCGAGCCACCTTCCGTGGACACCCGGTATCACAGGGTGTTCAATTTCTTCTGGACGAATAACAACTATGTTTTTTCAAAAGGCAACCTATATTTTTTGTCGCCTTTTCGGTTTCTACATAGAAAATAAAAGATACTTTATATAGATCTTCATTTCGAAGATATTTACGGTTTTCGAGATTTTTTGATTTTTTTTTCAATTTTGGTCACTCAGAATATTTGAAATTATAAAGTTGTGCCAAGTCCAATTGAAATTTATTTTTGGTCGAATATTCTACATTTGTAAATATCTCAAACGATATATCTGAAATCAACCTGCGATATACAGGGTATGAAAAATCGCTTGCCACATATTGTAAATAAAAATGTACAGAGTCTTCCTTATTTCAAATGGAACACCCTGTATATTATAGATCCAGAAGAAGCGCTAAAAAAAGCTCTATAAATGTCATGAAGTATTCCCTATAGTTAAGTTTACTAGTTTTCCTTAAAACAGCGAAAAATGGCAAATATTCAAATTTCTTCGCTATAATCTCAATGAACGACTTTTTCCAAAAATAACCTGTTGGTAGATAAACAAGTTGTGAATTACACCACAAAATATATATTGTATATTCAAAATAATTTCAATAATCTCCAAATTTGAGCCATATTCTTTCGATTTAAAACACCCTTTCAGCGAATAAAATATTTATTGGAAATCGGGTAGTCTGGCAAATGACAGATCAAAATATTTGCCTTCAAATAAGTATTGAAATCTTTAGTGATTCGTTAAGTTGAATTTTCGATTTAATTTAACAACATTCTGATGAAATCATATCGAAAGTTCTACTTAACGAATTACTAAAGATTTCAATACTTATTTGAAGGCAAATATTTTGATCTGTTTTTGCCAGACTACCCGATTTCCAATAAATATTTTATTCGCTGGAAGGTTGATTTAGATCGAAAGAATGTGGCTAAAATTTTGAGATTATTGAAATTATTTTAAATATACCAGGTACATTTTGTGGTGTAATTCACAACTTGTTTATCTACCAACAGGTTATTTTTGAAAAAAGTCGTTCATTGAGATTATAGCGAAGAAATTTGAATATTTGCCATTTTTCGCTGTTTTAAGGAAAACTAGTAAACTTAACCATAGAGAATGCTTCATGACATTTGTAGAGCTTTTCTTAACGCTTCTTCTGGATCTATAATATACAGGGTGTTCCATTTGAAATAAGGAAGATTCTGTACATTTTTATTTACAATATGTGGCATACCCTGTATATCGCAAGTTGATTTCAGATATATCGTTTGAGAGAGTTACCAATGTGGAATATTTGACCAAAAATAAATTTCAATTGGACTTGGCACAACTTTATAATTTCAAATATTCTGAGAGACCAAAATTGAAAAAAAAAATCAAAAATGCAAAAAATCTCGAAAACCGTAAATATTTTCGAAATGAAGATCTCCATAAAGTATCTTCTATTTTCTATGTAGAAACCGAAAAGGCGACAAAAAATATAGGTTGCCATTCGAAAAATCAAAGTTGATATCCGCCCAGAAGAAATTGAACACCCTGTGTGACCGACAATATTTTTATTTTGTCGAGCTCGAGCAATAAGGTAATATTATAGAAATATAGATTTCTATCTGTTTCCCAAATAGAGATATGGAACACCGCGCCAATGTTGCAGGACCCTGTATATATATATATATATATATATATATATATATATATATATATATATATACAAGTAAAGCAGAATTATCGGTATAGCCCGCTTATATGGAAGCAGCCGTTGACACGTGTTTCGGACTCTTTGGTCCTCATCAGAACGGCGTAGCCAAGCATTGGATTGAAAACTTGGAGATGAAAATAGCACAACAAACGAAATCCCCTGCTACGGAAGACAATCACACATTTGTGGCTTATTGTTTGAACTCTCCGGTTTGGGAGATTTGGTCAAACTTTGCCACGGAGGCGATTGTCTTCCGTAGCAGGGGATTTCGTTTGTTGTGCTATTTTCATCTCCAAGTTTTCAATCCAATGCTTGGCTACGCCGTTCTGATGAGGACCAAAGAGTCCGAAACACGTGTCAACGGCTGCTTCCATATAAGCGGGCTATACCGATAATTCTGCTTTACTTGTTTAATATTTTCCCGCGACTAATTTCTTTGTTGTATATATGTAAATATATGTATATATGTAAATATATATATATATATATATATATATATATATATATTTATATATATATATATATGTAAATATATATATATATATATATATATATATATATATATATATATATATATATATATATATATATATATATATATATATATTCATGAATATGTTGTTACATATTCATGAATGTACTCTGTTTAATACGTCTTCAGGATCAATTTGACCTACCTTTATTTTTAAATAGATGAATATCGTTTCGATCTTCGCAGAATAATAAATAAAAGCTTCCTTTTCAGTCAATGAAATGTGTAATTCATTTAAATCTTATATGAAATTAAAACATCTGAAATAATTATCATATTGTATAATAGTTATTACAATAATTTCTATTTCATTGAAGCTATCAATATTAAACGATTCCATATATTCAATGTAGTTTACCCTTGAATCGAAATGAATAGAAAACGTGAATAGGCGTGTCCGGCAGAATGATATTGTTTTTTTCTTGGTGATAATGATGAAGACGAGAGGCATGAGATACATAAAATAATATTTGAAAAAATCTAAGCGTAATGCCGAATGAACGAAATAATTGGTAAAAACTATATTGTTCAACAAATTAGTAATATAAACCTATTGTTTCTTTTCATAAAATTTTTCACGGTATTTTCAGACATTCTTTCAATACATTTCTTAGTCAAACATGTGATAACTGTTAAACCATGGATCCCAGATTAATTTCCTTCCTTGGAGCTAGTTTTGAAAGTTTAAAAAAAAAATTATTTTAGACTTTTTTATTAACAATTAACGTAGTTGCGAAATTAAAAACTTCAATTAATCATAATTTTTTTCTCAATTCTCTTATAAACAATGCATCTGTTTCTAACAATTTTTCAAACAATAGTAGATAAAAATTTGAAAAAAACATTTCCATGCAGCTTTCGATAATAAACCCCACTCAGTTAATTGTTTGTAACTTTTACAATTTCAGCGAGCGAAATTTTATTTTTTTCAAAATACATCTACATGCTATTCTTAATCGAATGACACCTTGCTCATATTTTTCAACACTGCTGAAAACAGTTGAACAAAAGAGCACTTGTGGACTAGACTAAGTTATTTATTTCGGAACTGAGGGTTTGTAGGAGCAACATTTTACATTTGTTGAAATTCACCATCTCTTTTCGAAACCAGCTAAAGATCATCAAGTAGAAACAGAAAGAAAACCCACTTCATCCAAAAAAAGCATGAATAGGAGAGCTCCGTCCGTAAGGTCTTATTTTCCCCAATGTTTGTTCTTTCTTAGATACAAATTCATAACTCCCTGAGTTAATTTGATGGGGCGGGGCTACTGAGTCAAAAACACTTCAAAACTTCCTGAAAAACATGAAATCTTTATATTAAAATGTCGGCGTTTAACGAAAAGAATTTGAAATCCCTAAAGAACACTTTCCCAACATCAACTTAATATATCAACTAAATATGAACCTTAAAACTAAATCTGCTGAAGCTGTGGACATGCGTAGAAATCTTTACATAAAAATTGGGACGATTAGAGAAAATATCCGCATAATATCAACTTCATCCACGTACAAAATTTCATCCTTCTGACTCTATCTGGAGGGGGTTTGTGTGTTCAAAAAATTTTACAAGAATCATAATTCTATGGTTATAAAACAAATCATTATATTAAATAAAAAATACCTCTTATTACCGGTAACGTTAATAGAATATAAATTAGTACTGTACACTCTAGATAAATTGAATTGCAAAATTGGTTTTCGTTCTTTACTTTCATTCAATAATGACTATATTGTGGTTGATGAAGGCCATAGCGTCATCACTGAATATCACAGAAAAAAGAATGAATATAAAGGAATTTATGTGCAATTTAATCACACATGTTCCCTCAGGATTCTATTCTACAGTGATCTATGCCTGAAATCATTAACACAGTGTTAATTCCGGTTACAACCACCAGAGAGAGCTCTTTGCAAATGATTGTAGCGATAATAAAAATATGTATTACTTGAGTTCTATAGAAATAGTGAAAGTTATTATTCAATAGAACACTACTGGATATCTTTAACACTTCAATATTCTATATAATATTAATAATAATAATAAGTGATACTCTGTAATCGAACTTCTTTGAGATCATAATGTATGATTTTGGTTTTTATATACGACCAAGTTAGTTAGCGAAGTGGTTCTCACTGCTTGCAAACTTTCAAAGGCGAATGATGGGCCAGTATAAATCTTCTCAACGCCATCTCACTTCCTCTCTTAAATAAACCCATTCTTAATTCATTTCAACATAAAAGTGAATCCTCTGATCATGGTGAAGGAGTTCATCTCCATAATTCAAGCACACATACTTCAGGGAGGAATTAAATACACTTTCTTTTTCCTTTTTTCGTCTATATTTGCGTAGGCTTATGAACATACGATTTCTGTTTCATCAGGTCACTTCGAGACTGAATTGCCAGATAACCGGTAATTTTGTTCTAAAAAATATTCAAATCATGAAAAACAAATAATTAAAAAAATTATCAGACATCTTTCCAAGAGAGCTGGTTATACGTGTTCCGCATCGCAAAATCTGCACTCACAATCCAACGGTGGATTATGGAAATCGTCAAGTCACCCGATTCAAAATCTGCATATAGCTGTTTAGATCTTATTTGATCTCATCAGTGCAGCTCATTTGACCGGTTGGAAGTGAATTAACAAATTTCTAATTTTTTCCCAATAGAATTCGTGGATGGTAACACTGTCTGGATAACAACCCAAAGCGCCCTCCCACCAAGGATATTGGAAACCAACAATTCACCGCTTAGATCGAAAATGCAGAAATTCGTCGCGAGAACATCTACCTCGTGACATGAAGATATCTACTCTACAACAATGACGTTTATGATTCCAAGGCACACTAATATAGTGATTTAAAACCTTTGGATATACTCACGAGAGCGCGCTCCGTCGATACTAGCAGGGTAATACGCAAAATACAACAATCAAATCATGAAAAACATACATGGAAAGTTCTTCAATGATTTTAAAAAAATCGAACAACTTTGCAAGGGAGCTGGTAAATGGTTATACGTATTCCGCAACGCAAAATGTGCATTCACAATCCACGAATTGTATTGTGGAACAATTTGTTAATTCACTCCGGGTCAAATAAGCTGCACTGATGAAATCTAATAAGACCGAAACACCTATATGCAGAATTTTAGTCGGGGTGATTAGTGGATTTATATAATTCACCGTTGAATTATGAATGCAGATTTTGCGTTGCGGAATACGTATAACCAGCTCTCTTGGAAAGTTGATCGATAATTTTTTGAATTATTAAAGGATTTTCCTTGTTCACTTTATGTAATATAGAGAATATTTATGTTCTGAAGGAAGTAGAAACTATGTTATTAGTAGGGGAGCCCAAGTGGGGATTTTTGGATTTACTTAAGCGCGGCAGAATAACATATTGGGAGAAACCTTGCACCCTGTTAAGTATCCCCACCATACATGAACCCTTAATATGGGGGCATTCGTCTAGGGCAGCCGATCAGATTAGTACATAAAAATCAATCGTTCGAAAAACTCGAGCTCGTCAGATTAAGGCAAGGTGAGTTAAGTACATGCAGAAGAGTATGCACTTCACTAATCTGATGATTTGAACGTGGCATAAGGTAATAGGAGACTAAAAAAGTTGCAAAAAGAAAACGTCACCTTGACATTCTCGAGCACGGTTAAATTTTCATTTTGAAGGAAACTTCACGATTTGTTTTTGCATTTTTGAATATCGGCGATGAGTTTTGGTCTCGTACGGTAACCCCCACCATGCAAACCGGCAGATTATCTTAACTTCGTTATCAGAGACGATGTGGGGTGTATAAACTGTTAATATCTGACGCGCTCGAGTATTTCTATATAACGATTTTTTTTACATTTTTGAATATCTGCACACGTTTTCCCCCCAGTGTAATGGCATACATCATATAACCTTTTTTTCGTTTTATAGTATCTAATCTTCACAATCCAAAAGGTCCCCACGACGCTCGAGTAAATCCCCATTTAGCATCTAGAGCTCCCCTACTATATAGGGTGACCAGACGTCCGTTTTAATACGGACATGTCCGTTTTTTCAGCTCTGTGTCCGTTAGTCCGTATTTTTTGTAAAATGTCCGTATTTTTCGCGTTTTTGACGAAAAAATAGGTTGCGCCTATAATTTTGCCAAAATAAGTTTCCAAACTTCACATTCAAAAGCGCCCGCGCTCGCAGTTTGTCTCGACACGTATAAAGGACGCGCAATAAGTTTAGCACGCATAATACGATAAAATGCGTCTATTAATTATAAAATTATTACATAAATTCCAAAAATTTTGAGCTCTTCCCTGAAATTCACTGGCTGCTGGTAAAATCTCCAGGCTCAGCCTCGCCAATTTTAAACACTAGGCTAAACCTGGAGATTTTACAATCTTCGTAAATTTCACCAGCTCTTGGTGAAACTTCTAGCTTCCAGTGATTTTCATACAAATTTAGATGAAAATTACTAGGTCTAGCGTATAGATTTTCATTAAAGCTCGAAGAATTTAGCGAGCTTTTCGTAAAATCTCTAGGCTGAGCTTAGTGTTCAAAATTAGCGAGGCTTTTTTTTTTACTAACGTTGGTGAGGGGGGGGGGTAACGGGAGAGGTGTCCGTTTTTTCCACTTCAGCCATCTGGTCACCCTACTACTATATGATTTTACTCTTGACTAATGATATTCAAAATTCATTACATGCCGATTAGCTGTCATTCATTCTATTGATATAATGTGAAAACATTTATCTAACATCGTGATTGGGTGCGGTTTTCTTCATAAATACAATAGTTCTTCATAATTCCAAGATTTTCCTATGAGACAGATTTCAATTAATCTCATCAGATTACCTAATGGAGTGTAATTCACACGCCTTGCTATAGTCATCTGAGGTGATTTCAACCAACAATTTGAAGTAATGAGCGTAAAGACATAATTAAATCGTCAAACTGAGAAATTTTTTCTGGGCTAATTATACGGAAGAAAAGCCGCACAAGGTATTATGAGCGTGTTTACGGCTATTAAGATTATTGAGTAAATTGAATACACTAACAATAAATCAGTGATGAACTTGGAAGAAAATTATATTTTTTTATTTAAAAAACTCACCAAAACATTCGTTTGGCTAACCATTATAAATATATATATATATATATATATATATATATATATATATATATATATATATATATATATATATATATATATATATATATATATATAAAGTATAAACTTTAAAATAAAAACACTTGGCTTATGTTTCACAATATATTATTATTGTTTCACCAAGTGATGTGCGAGAATTCAATCTCAGTTATATATATATATATATATATATATATATACAGTGGCGTAGATAGGGGGGGGATCAATCCCCCCCATGAGCCAACAAAAATTATAGAAGAATTGAATAAAAGTCTTCGTATCTACGTATTTAAGAATACATGAAATTTACTAAGCACTAGCACCTCTTTTGATATTATGTATGTGCAATTATCTGAAAATCATCTAGATATATTTTCGTGACGGCTGTGCAATTTAGTATTGTATAATTTCCGGGCTTCGAACAGGCCGACCAATCAGGAGCCACGAAATGGTCGCTCGCTATAATTATGCTCAGATTGAACACATGCAAAGTAAAAATCTATTCATAATCTTGAAATAATAGTGAATCAAGAAATTGAATCGTTTTTCCAATTTTGGGTACAGTAACTAGTAGTTTTGAGCATATTTTATTCAATGTTTAATTAGTAGTTTAATCGGTCACTATGAGCAAAAAACGTATTTAAAAAAGTTCAAATGGCTCTAATGGAAAATTTTTATTTCGAAAGAAAGGACTCAACCAAAATCTCCTCGCACTTCTTCTCGTTCTAAATTGTATACTGTACTTACTTACTATCAAACAAAACTGCTCGAGCTTTTGTTTAATAGTATAGTATTATATCTAAAGCACGAGCAGTTTCGTTCAATAGTATAGGTAGTATAAAATTTTGAAAGAGAAGAAGTGCGAGGAGGTTTTGGTTGACTTCTTCCTTCGTTAATAAAATTCTTCATTTCACATGCGTTTTTTGGTCCTAGTGACCGATTGAATTCCTGTTTACATTCGAGGAGCGTGACTTCTGCTTTTGGAAGATTTTCAATCAATATTTAAAATCTCGAATATTTTTTGAGGTAGAGTAGGTATCAAAATATGACTAACTTTCGGCTTTGATTCTCAATTTAATTACTCCATAATATTTCAAAGTTAATAAAACTTGTCGAGTTAGTAAAAGTTTTCTTGTGATGGCGTTTAATCCATTTCTGAACTTATACACCATGGATCTTGGAGAAAGATTTACTAATCATGAGAATATAGTCTAGTCAACAAGTGCTTTTTTTGTTCAACTTTTTTCATGAGTCTCGGAAGAATATGAACAAAGTGTCATTCGATTCGGAAGAGCATGTAGATATTTTTTGAAAAAAGTTAAGTTCCGTTTAAGAAAATTGTGAAAGTTATAATCAATTTACTGAAAGAAAAAATTATCTCAAAAACTAATTGATATTTTGGATATCTAAATGAAGATACAAAAAGAGGAGTATATTTTCTAAAAGTTTCTCGGAACTGTAGGATTAATATTTATAATTTACTCAGAGGGGTAAATATACGGCCGAAAACAGGTAATCTGGCTTGAGAAAGTAAAGCCCATTTCGGACACTTTAACAATAAATATTATTCAACTAAGTATATTAAATATTAAATTAAGGAATGAAAAATTTCAGGTTCTTACTGGATAGGTAAATGAACAATAATCCAGCCACAAAACATTTTTATCGCGATTTTTCAATCAGTTAAGCAATAGTTTTTGCTGCTTGAACAAGAACATTGCAGGTGTGATAACTGTTAGAGCCCTTTCAGACTTGGATACTGTATCCGAGATACGCGTATCCCAGATACAGAAAATACATGCGTTTATATGTACGTTTTCACACTGCATTCAGCACAGCATACCGTATCGCGATACTAAATTTCTGAATCTCGCTCATTCAGCCGCCGGCGACAGTATCCGAATTCGGAATACCGAATTATCATTGTGGCTTATGGACCTATTCAGACTTGCATACTTTTGCTATTCAAAAAGCACAATAGCATAGGTGTGCAATATTTTTATTATTTATTATTAGAAGTGAAGTAGAATAGAACGGTTTTTCGATTGTACCATGGAGAATAAAGTTTTTGATAACGAATATTATGAAGTTCTTCAAAAGATTCTATGGACGTTCGATAATAATTAAAAAACTTTGTTCGATCTTGTAGCAATTCTTGGTGAAGAAGGTTATAAATTACTTCAGTTTCCCTTAATTCTATTATAGGATGACCCACATAGTTCGTCTACTTTTAATTTTTTTCTTTTTGTTTATAATATACCACAGCATAGCGCACTCTTCAATGTCCATTTCATAGAAAGCACCGTACAGCACTGATATTGTACTGATAAAATTTATTTACAAAACTATATTCTAACAAAAGTATCTTCTAACAAAAGTATCTTGACTGTATCTGGCCTAAATTCTGTATCTCGCATACAGTATCTCGGATACAGTATCCTAGTCTGAAAGGGCTCTAAAACTATAGATCTGATCTTTTTTTCTTCCTTGGAGCTTGTTTCGAAAGACTGCAGAATAGATAACCGTTAAAAAAAATTAAAAAACTTTCTCTTAAAAACAACGCATTCGTTTATAACAATTTCTTAAACAATAGGAGATGAATATTGAAAAAAACCATTTCCTTGTAGCTTCCGATAATAAAAAACGGATCATTAAAATTATAAAAATAATTTCATTTTGATGTTGCAAAACTATTAATTGTTAAAAAACAACTGAAAAATTGAAATTTTTTTATTTTTTCAACGGGTATTTACTCTGAAGCTTCATAATTATAGCTCCAAGAATGAAAAAAAATCTCTGATCTATAGTGAACAGTTGTCAAACTCACAATTTTCATGTTCAAGTACTTAAAAATTGTTAATTAACTATTGCATAACTATGTGAAAAATCGCTATTATCGCCAGATTACTGCTCATTCACCGATTTAGTAACTGTCTGAATTTTTTCATTCCTCAATTTTCATATTTATTATGGTTGAATAATGTTTATTGTTGAAGTGTCCTTAATGCTCGTCACTTGCCCAAATCAAATTGGGCAAGTGACGGAAGTTCAGTCTTTCTTTTGGGAAATTTCCTCTTCTTTTCGAATCTTTCTTCAGATTTCAAAAATCTCAATTAATTTTGGACATATTGGCAAAAAAACAAACCCATTTTTTTCATGATATTGTTGATAACTTTCACAATTTTCGCGAGCGAATTTTTATTTTTCTCAAAAAACATATACATGCCACTCCGAATCATGTGACATGTTTTGCTCATATTTTTCCGAGACTAGCGAAAAAAGTGAAAGCACTTGTTGACTAAATGTATTAGAAAGATTTTCGGTGTTTTTCAAGCATGATTTATACGAAATTGACAAAGCAGCTGATCAATTCATCAAAACTCTTCTTACTACCACACCATTTGTTCTCGTTAGTTGAAAGTGTGGAAGAAATATTTAAATTATAGAGGCGATGTTAAGCCTAAAAATTCAATAAGAGAGCTGTATGATTGCCTAGATTTTTTTTTTCGAATATGATGTTGCTCAGAATATTAGCTACGTTGCCGGTATCGACGTTTGAAGGGAATAAAAATGATTCAAAGGAGCACTATGAAAGAAATGGACTTGTAATGACCCTTCTGAATATATAAAATTCATTGCAAATCAAAAACTCATGTTTGTCCAATTTTTTGTTATTGAAAGGTTTGGCTGCTCTGGCAATTCATCGTGACAATAGAATCACAGCTGACGAAGTCATAAATGGATTGTCAAAAAACGCCGAAAAATAGATTTTCTGCTCTGATTTTCCCAAGAATATTTTCAATGATGTATATATCCATTTAAATATAATTTAATTTTTCATTGATTTTTTATTAATTTTTTCCAATTCAAATAATTTGAATTTTTTGCAATTTAATTCAACTTTTCTGCATATTTTGTACTTCCTACATGAAAGATCATTTTTATTAACAAAAATAGGACTTAATATGAAAAACTTATGAAATTTTGCACTAAGTCATATCCCCCCCCCCCATCGCAAAAAGCTATCTACGCCACTGTATATATATATATATATATATATATATATATATATATATATATATATATATATATATATATATATATATATATATATATATATATATATATATATAAATATATATATATATATAGGGTACCCAGACATAAGCGCTTCCCCGCAAAAGAGCTCCAGATATATATAACTTAAAATATTACTTTGAAGTCAATTTTCTTTTAATCAGCAGAATAGATAAACTATACATAATATATACAGCTTATCTGTGAAATATTGTGTTTTGAAAAATTCCATTAATCAAAATAAATAAATTGAAAAATATGGCATTAGGGTATTTTCTTTTTATGTAGATTTATGTGTATATTATTATTACATAAGTGATATGCTTATGAACAAGTAGAAATAACAACCCCCCGCGATAACCGACTTTTTATAAATATCTTTGAAAACAGGAGAAAGACATTTAAATAAACTTTTCTCAAGAATAAGTACATACATATTTTCAGTGACTTCATAACACGTGGCCATGGTTGTATAGGTATGCATACTTATGAATAATATGTATTAATAAATGTTATGAAAATTAATAAAGAGTACACCTAAATGATTCTCAAAAATGCGAAAAGATGCATTGGCAGGCCTCTTGGTGGATGCAACTATAGTACCTAGTGTCTCTAGCAAATCCCATAATTCTTCATTTTAATAAGGAGACCATTAATATGTATAACAGAAGATTTCGCTGACTAGATCGGCTCATTAGGCACATTGGCGTTAAAAATATGTGCTGAGGATTGCTCCATCGACCGAAACATTTATTTGCCTCCCATAAAAAAAGTAGTTTCTCTTCAAGCCGTATAGCTGCTCAGAAAGACCTTGAAGTTCAAGCTACAATAGCAGTGCTGAAATGAGGCTTTTCCGTGAATCAATACTTTTTTAAGGGATGTAGATAACTGGATATACCATGTGGAGAAGAAAATCTGAGATAATTTTTCTATGTATTTAGAAAGAAATTATTGTTTTAAACTAACTTTTAATAATCCTAAAATTGATATAAATGAGGAAATATTTTGTGAATGTGAGCTTTCAATTATAGCTTCAAGATTAACAAAATATTAAAATCAATAGAACAGTTATTTGGTTGTTACGAAAATTTATGCAAACTCAATTCACATTTTTTGTACTCATTCATTCCTTATTTGTTCACCACTTATTAAAATTAAATCATATACTCCCTTTGTTAAATTTCCGTGTGAAAGAAATGGCACTAATTTTGAAGATAATTTTTGTTGAAAGTTCATATAGTCATATGAAATCATATAAATGACTATGTGAAGTTTATAAATCGATTACCTACTTATTTTATATGTTTGTTTCAGCTAAACGCCCAGCAAGTTTATTCCGAATTTCAACACGGATTATGGAAATTAATCAATCATTTAGAAAATTTAGAAAATATTGCAGATCCAATCACATCTCGACAGTTGAGATATTATTCAATTGTTGGGCCAGCTGCTCTTCCACCGGACCAATTAGATAGGGTGAGTTGCCTTAGGAAAATTTTGAGAACAAATATTTTTGAATTCTAGTTATTTTCCACCTTTTCGAACTGAATCGAATATACTTTTGGAAGAGAAGAGAAGTTCAACTTTATTTTCAAATAAAAAATATTAAAAGTGTTCACTGAACATATTTTTTCTAATTATATAAAATTATAAAACTCTACGAAAGAAGAAATTTGAAATTTTTGTAGACAACTACAACTACGTCAAACTCTATTGACGTAGTTAATGACGTAGTTATTGACGTAGTATTGACGTCAATGGGGTATTCACGCACGGTATCAGTGCGGGATGCACTCCGATTGGGTGTGACACGGCGACCACTGAGAAGCGGCTTCCATGCTGATGAGAGTCTGTGACTGTCATCTCTGGTGTTCAAACAATTTGGACGTTTTTCTATTTCTACAGCTTCATGAAATATTCGGGATTTGAATGATCGGACGGGAGCAATAGTTCTTGTATTTGGGAAATCGATAATGTGGCCTGTTTGGGTGTGATGTTGGGAAAGGGCGTTGGTGATATCTGAATGTCTTACTGAAAGTGAATGTTCCTTGGCACGGACCTGAATTCGTCAGTTCGTTTGTCCTATATAAGAAAGAGGACAATTGGAACAGGGAATCTCATAAACACCGTGATTTTCGTTAGGAATTTTATCCTTGACGGATCTGATTAGATGGGAGAGTTTTTGTTGGGTGGTGAATATTGTTTTGATGTTTGTGTTTTTGAGAGATCTTGCGATCTTATCTGTTACTCCTTTGATGTAAGGAAGGAATAATTTAGGTGTAGATTCTTGGTCAGTGGGATTGGAACGTGGTAGATGTGGGGTGATGTTTGTGTGTTTGCGTATGTTCTTGTTGATTTGATATGTGTTGTAACCGTTCTGTAATAATATATGTTTTAGAGTCTTGAGTTCTGATTCACGGTGTTCGTCGTCAGATAGTCGAATGGAGCGGTAGATTAGAGTATTAACTACAGAGTTAAGTTGAGAGGGATGGTGGTGAGACTGGGCGTTCAGATAACGGTTTGTATGGGTGGGTTTACGATAAACTGAATAGGAGAAGCCTTGGGATGGAAGTTTTTTGACCATGACATCGAGGAATGGCAGAGACCCATCGTTTTCCACTTCCATTGTGAATTGGATACTTGGATGTATGCCATTCAAATGATTCAAGAAGTGGAGCAACGAGTCTCCGCCATGGGGCCAGATCGCAAAGACATCGTATACATAACGTAGCCAGCATGATGGTTTAAGGTCGAATGACGAGAGAGCTTGGGTTTCGAAATGTTCCATGAAAATGTTGGCTATGACGGGGGAGTCTTTTACGCGGTTCATCCCGAGAATTTAGTTTTTCAAATACTTTCGACCGCGGAAATCTTTCTGAACATATATATATATATATATATATATATATATATATATATATATATTATATATATATATATATATATATATATATATATATATATATATATTATATATATATATATATATATATATATATATATATATATATATGTATATATATATATGTTCAAAAAGATTTCCGCGGTCGGAAGTATTTGAAAAATTTGGTACTCGGAATGAACCGCGTAAAAGATTTGAGAAATTATTTTCCTTCTAATTCTCCAGAAGATGGCTTCGCAAAAGGAGTCGAAACGTCGAGATTTTTCAAATCTTTTACGCGGTTCATTCCGAGAACCAAGTTTTTCATATATATATATATATATATATATATATATATATATATATATATATATATATATATATATATATATATATATATATATATATATATATATATATATATATTTATTCATTCGAATTGTTCTTGCCTGTTTCATTGCTATTTGTTATTTATTTGTCTATTTTTATACAATAACATGCAACTTAATATAGATTATTTTTGCCTGCGTTTTATTGTTATCTACTTGTTTTTTCAGCAATAACTGAGCATTTGATTAGAAAAATGACTTTGTTGAACAATTTACGTTTTGTTATGAAATTCATGAGTTTTGATATATCAAAATTTTTGAGAAAATCATGAATTTCAATAACGAAATATGTATTATTCAATAAGGTCATTTTTCTTATCTAAATGGCCTGTTATTGCTTAAAAAATGAGTACATATATATATATATATATATATTTATATATATAAATATATTATTCATAGGAAATACTTGTATGTACCAGTGCATTAAGACTTCGGGAGAAGGAATAAGGTGGGATTCAGAGGATGAATACTGACCCAATATTCACTTTTGCAATGTTGCGAGCAAGTAGTTCACTTATTCCATGGGGAAACCTCTAAGAAAAACTCATGTTAGTCTGTTCGACCCCGGGGTACGAACCCAAAACCTCCAGAACGCTAGTCAGCGAACCTAAACAGTCGGCTAACTAGATCGGTTAGCTATAGCTACTTTCAGATCTACTTTGATATCAGATAATGAACTTTCTAAAGATAGATACCTTTGTGCTTTAAAGTAAAAATTTTATATATTATGTGACATTCACTTAGATGATATAAGATTGGTTTTGGTCGTGAAAATAATTTCAATTTTCGTCAAGAGTGTTCTTGTAAAATAAACTACATAGATGGTTTGGGAAAATATAAATTGGAAGTAACAGTTTTCAAATATATATCACAAGTAAATTAGTTTCAACAAAGGGGAATGCTTTCAATATATAATAAATTATAAGTAATGGAGTGTAGAAATGACTAAGAGCTTTCAGGCATTAATTAAGTTGAATCACGTTTTAAAATTCAATTGATTGGAAATGAATTCCTCAATAAATACTCAATCAAAGTTTCTAATTATTTTCATACCAATGGTATATTGCCATGTAAGCTATATTCATGAGTAATGTTCAAGTTAATAGCAGACTACTATATAAATCAATGAGGATCGCGCCTATTGAATAAATAGTTGGATTCGAATGCTAAGAGCACAATAGCTTACAAGATCATTATGTAATCGAAGAGATTTTTGTCATTTTAAATACATTTAAGTGTAAGCACGATTCCGAATTATTTGGATAAATATGTCATGAAGTTCTTTGCATCATGAAATTTTACCTACGAGTTGGTAAATGAACGCTAGCGTAAAATTTGGAGGGGCTCGAATTGAAATAATAATAATGAAAAAAATAGGGTTCCTGTTGAGTGGAAATTTCATTCAACAATTTGAATTTGAGGAGATATGTCTTACAGAAGACACAAGACAGAACAGATATATTTCTTGGAATGGCAATTTATTTTGAGTAAACAAAAATACAACTGGGTTATTATTGCCATATACTACACCAAAGGGCAAAGGTAAATTGAGTCCCGTCTACCTGAATTAAGAAGGGTCAAGAAATTTAGATGGTTACTTTTTAAATCTCTATACCAAATAATAGGCCATAGAAGATGTTAGTGAACGCCCGATGAAAATTATACATAAGGAGTTAGGAAATGGCGATATTAATACCTTGACAACCGAGGATGTGAGATTGGTCAGAAAAAATATGTATAATGCTCGACGATCTGTTTTGCCTAAATTGCCAAAAAATATGGAAGAAACTCATGCAATATTAAAAACATTCTCAGTGAAAACCAATACAGGCGAAGAGTTCCTAATGGTAAACGATGTAGAAAATCAGATAATAATAAGTTTTCCTGCAAGACCAACCTAGAATTTTTAGCAGATTTAGAAACTATTTATATAGATGGAACTTTTGAATACTGTCCGAAGTTCTTTCTACAAATTTTCTCCATTCATGGTTTAAAAGACGACCATTAAATACCATTGGTTTTTTTTATTGCCAAATAAACGAAAAAATACATACATACTGGCACTGAAACATCTGGTTGAAGAAATTGGCAAATGCAATGAAATACTGACTTTACGAAAAGTATTTGCTGATTTTGAAGAAGCAATTCATCAAAGTGTTACTGAGGTTTGGAGTGATGTTTCATTGAAGGGCTGCCGTTTTCATTTAGGACAGTCTTGGTAAGTACTTTTATTTGACATTATATATTTTGCAAATCTTAGATGAAATAAATTTAAAAAATTTTTCAAGGTGGCGCAAAATTCAAGCACTAGGCTTATCATCCTTATACAAAGACAAAGACAGCGACGTGGGTAAATATTTAACGTACTGCTTTCCAATGCCATTTCTCAAACCAGAAGATGTAGGAGATTGTTTTGTTGAAGATTTATCTTCAATACAACCACAGAATTCTAAAGTTGTGGAATTTGCGGACTATCTGGTCGATAATAATTATATTTCAGAATCGGCTAGGTTTCCACCAGAAATATGGGTGGAGAAGACGAGCAGTTTACAACGGACGACGAATGCATGCGAGAGCTTTCATGCAAGGTTTAATTCTTCATTTTATTTCGCCCATCCACATATATTCCAATATTTAACAGTGTTAATAGATTTTCAAAGTGACACTTATATAAAAATTAGAAGCATTCAAAAAAATATAAAAAAAGTTTATTCTTCACACACTCTCAAAAATAAAAATTTTCTAAATGAAAAAATTTTAAAATTAAATTGTAACTCAATATCAAAATTTGAATTACTTAAAATTGTAGGAGAAACATTTAGAATAATTAAATAAACGAATATTTAGCATGTTATTAGGTATAGGTATATCATTGTAAATATTTGTAAATTGTATAAAATTATATGATATAATATGAATTTTAGTTTTAATATTCTACGAACAGATTACGAACCCCTACTGTGCAAGCTCAGGTAGGCCCGGGACTCAATTTACCTAAGTTCGGCCATCATTAAGACGGATTATAAATTTTGGGACTCAATTAGGCATCTCCGACTACACCAAGGCCCGTACAACGTTGGTTCAAAAATTTTGTAGGCTATTTGATTCCCTTTCTCAAGTTTAACCGTGAATAAACACAAAATATCTGCAATCAATTTCATATATCAGATAAAGCGAACAAGAAAATTTTTTTTTCTATAATTCAAAATTTTCAAACAATCTTCATATACCTACATACTCACGTATGTACATATATACGCGCTGCGTAAATACTTGTAACGATATTCGCAACTTATAGCGATATTCTTAAGAATTTTCCTCAGTCCCTTCAAGTGATATACAATATTTTTGTAACTTTTACTTTCCGAAGGAAATTTTATTGGCTTCCAATGAATCACAATGACTGATGCTTTTGTTAAATAG
>JARQZK010005221.1:125000-135378 GCA_030704885.1 Cynegetis impunctata
TGGGACCAAATGGCGCCATCACCTCGACCACTCGCTTTATACCCTACGTCAACAAGAAATTATACACGGAATAACCATGTTTCATGCCACAATAAAACCGAATCTGTTTCAGTATAACCGGCTCATAAACGACATGTTATCTGTATACAACAGCGCAACCATCTGCGCCTTTAACGAGCCCTTCCGGTGCGGTTTGCGATTGCAGCCCGATCTGGTGACAATTATGGCAAGCAGCAGAAACTGGGATGAGTTACAATTTGTATGGACAGAATGGCGGAGGAACACTGGTCAGCAGATTAAGGATACCTACGAACAGATGGTGCAGATTTCAAACGAAGCCTCGAGACTGAATAGTAAGCATAAGTTTGTCATTTATAAAATTTTCAACAGGTGAAAAAAATGAAGTTAATTTTTGAACAAAAACAAAACTTGAATTTACTACGTTTATTATCACTGAATACTTTGAAAAATATAACACTGCGATTGCAATTTCGGTCACTAGACCATCATCGGGCAGGTTAAGTTAAGAACAGAATACATAATTATAGATTTGCGCTTACGTGTGGGTGAGAATTATTGCAGGTACCTAAATTGACAAGAGGAACATATTTCAAGAAGTGCTAATAGAAGTGGATTTTCCAAATTGGTATAATAAAATGTTAGACAAATCATTATTGTTTGAAGACACTAAATATTGGAGGATATATCAAGTCAATCTGCTAGTTCAGCAAGAAATCTTTTGCATTATGATTGAATTTAAAAATTTCTAATGATTCTAAGTAAGTTAGTTTGGTTCCTTTGGGTAATTTGTGCATAATTTGAAAGTTATCTATTTGTGGAAACGGGTGGTGGTTTTCACGGCAATGATTTGAAAACGTTGAATCCGTTTCATTTTCCAAAAAAGATTGTTGGTGTTCTTTAAATCTTGTCTTGAACGATCGACCAGTCTGACATATATACACTCCTTTACATACAGGAGAAATCAACCTATAAACTCCTGAACTTTCAAATTTTGAAGTGATATCTTTGGCATTGAATAAAAATCCTGAGAGTTTTACCTTAGGTTTGAAAGCAATTGTAATATTACATTTAGGTATTACATTTAGGTATGACATATTAAAATTGCTTTAAAAGCTAAGACAAAACTCTCAGGATTCTTATTCAATGCCAAAGATATCAATTCAAAATTTGAAAGTTCAGGAGTTTATAGGTTGATTTGTCCTGTATGTAAAGGAATAGGCCTGACTGGTCGATTTAAAAAATACCTACAATCTTTTTCGAAAAATAAAACGGATTCAACGTTTTCAACTCATTGCCGTGAAAACCAACACCTATTTTCACAAATAGATAATTTTCAAATCATGCACAAATTACCGAAAGGAAGCAAACTTACTTACTTAGAATCATTAGAAATTTTTAAACTCAATCATAATGCAAAAGATATCTTGCTGAACGACCAGATTGACTTGATATATTCTCCAATATTAAGTGTATTCAAATAATAACGATTTTTCTAAAGAACATTGTATTGTATCAATTTGGTAAATCCACTCGATTAGCCCTTCTTGAAATATGTTCCTCTTGTCTATTTAGATACCTGCAATGATTCTTTACCACCCGTAAGCGGAAATCGTTAATTATGTATTCAGTTCTTAACTCAATCTGCCCGATGATGGCCTAGTGACTGAAATTGCAATCGCAGTGTTATAATTTTCAAAGTATTCTTGTGATAATAAACGTAGTAAATTCAAGTTTTGTTTTTGTTCATCATGTTGAATCATCACGTAGTAACGACGGATTCCATCAACTATTTGAAGTTAATTTTTGTTTTCATTCTCCCATTTAGTTTTTTCCAAATCTAATCAAACCAAAAATCAAATTATGTCATTAGAGATCTCCTAAGAAACTATGAGGTGGGTTTTATGGATTCGCTGTCGTTCCCCACACGGTTAATGGAAGTGTCACTAGAGCAAAACTCGTTGAAGGGCGAAACAGGCTGTCCATCGTGTGTGGCGCCGATGACGAACTTTCTAACATTCTCCCTTGAAGAATGAAATGAAATTCTATATTGTCGAGTCTCATGAAACTAAGCCCCATTGAAAGGGTTCTTTTCAATTGTGTATTAGCTTCTTGTTAATTCTATACAGTTTTGGGAGGGCTGATCTAGATGTAATATCTCTAAATTTTCACTGGAGATATAATACACTTTTTGGATTAATTTGGGATTGTTTTATAGATTGGTAATAAATTTTTCGAATTTAGTTTTGTTATCTGTGAGCTTTTTTTCTGTGAAATGATTTGAATATTATTGAATATCAGTTTGTATTGAAATATTGACAATACCAAGTCAATATTTTCAGTCATTGCATACAATTGGATACTTTGACAATTCTGAAGGATAAATTAGTGAAAAACAAATCAATTGAAGTAAAACACACAAACAATTGAATCCAAGAAAAAGTCTTATGAAAGAGAGTAAGATTTTTCCGGAATTTGAATAAAAATATTCTTGTCATATTATTTCGAATATACTCATAGAATTATTTTAATTTCAAAACGGAAATAAGATAATACATATCACGGAAGAAGTTCCACCTAATTTATAAGCGAATCATATTCTAGATTTAGATCTTATAGTTATAGCTGCGGAAGCATTTAAAGCAATTTCAATTTATTAAGACACTCGTAGCATATAACACCAGAAGAAAGACTAGGAAATTGATTGGTAATTACGCTAAACACATGTTGCTTATCCGCTCCGAATATGAAATGAACAAATAAATTTCTCCGTCAATACGTCATAATTGTTTTTGCAAATAAATTATTCATATATATTTATTCGCAATTAAGTGGGGGCATATTTGTTGACATTGTTTTAATCGAAATAAGATGTTAAAAAAAATTGAAAAATTAGTAGGATCGAATAAGTGAAAGAAATTACTCAATTTATATTGAACCTTCAGTAAACCTTTCGAAAATAAAAATTTTTCGAAATATTGCATATTCAATACTTTGGTATAGCGATTTTGTTTATTCAAATTTTCAAATGGAAAGTACCAAATATATACATTTCTTTTGCGTTCTTTTCAACTCCGTCATAGTCCTCAGAAAAATCGCTATATTGAAGAATTAAATTGAGAATATTTCGTGAACAAAAAAGTTAAGGAATTCACAACTTTAAACGAATCTATCATTATCATTTAAAAATTATTAATTATCGGTTAATCTTATTTTTTAAAATTTAGAAGTAAAATTTTTTCTATAAGGAATCTCACTCAATGTGGAATGATTATTTTGGTACCTTCAAACCATTTTCGACATAGTACTCAAAAATATCAACACATACTTCCGGTATAACTAGATGTCCACATCATTTTGAAGATATTTCAGTCGAAATTAGTCTATAGTCAAATTTTACTATATATGGTTTTTTTAATGGGGCATCCTATATTTTACGTATATATATATATATATATATATATATATATATATATATATATATAGGTATATATATATACATATATATATATATATATATATATATATATATATATATATATATATATATATATATATATATATATATATATATATAATTATATATAGATTTATATTTATATATATATATATATATAATATATATATATTATATATAGGTATATATATATATATATATATACATATATATATATATATATATATATATATATATATATATATATATATATATATATATACATATCATAATGCAGTGGAATAATTCTTTTATGAAATAATTCATTCGAATTTTATATTTATCATCTTTTTTTCTCTTTCTAATTTCAGATTTTACAAACACTGCCGAATATTGGAATTTTCCTTTTGAATCATCAACTTTGAATGAGGACTTGGAAGATGCTTGGCAAGAGGTGAAACCCTTATATGAACAACTGCACGCTTATGTCAGAAGAAGACTGAGAGATTATTATGGCCCCGACAAAATCAGCAGACAAGCACCTCTTCCTGCACATATTCTTGGAAATATGTGGGCTCAATCGTGGATCAATATATTCGATATTACTCAACCATATCCAGGTCAAAATTTCCTAGATGTGACACCAGAAATGATAAGACAGGTTAGACAAATATATCTATATACTCAATACAGTATGATAAAATAACATTCCTAAAAATGCTGTAGGTCCCTTCTATTCGTGTATCACTGTATCACTCACAACACGAATAGTTGTAGAAAGGTCGCCTACGCCCGAAACCGGGTACGGCACCGGAAGAAGAAAAATCCTGTATTTTGAAGGTTGATAATGAGAGTCCGTTTTAGATATTTTCATTAATACACCGTTATCAGGCCTAAGGAATATTTGAACAGTTTTTCGGCATTATGTATCAATTATGGGAATTAGATATTCCATCAAAGTTTCTGGCGTAGGCAACCTCTCTACAACTATTCGTGTTGTGCGTGATATGGTGATCCGCCGACCTTCGTTTCAGTGGTCCAACGCACTAATCACTGAGCTACGGAGCCACATACCAAGATTATTGCTGCGGATCATTTTCTAATAAAGATGGCGGATGCGCCACCTAGCTACTCGACCATGCATTCTCCAAATTTCATAGAAACTACGCAGCTACATTTCATATTTATTTTACATGAAAACCATGAAAAAAGACTATATATATATATATATATATATATATATATATATATATATAATATATATATATATATATATATATATATATATATATATATATATATATATATATATATACATATATATATATATATATATATATATATATATATATATATATATATATATATATATATATATATATATATATATATATATATATATATATATATGTATATATATATATATAATAGTGAGAAGGTTTATCGGGTGTGCGGTTATATATTAAAGAAAACTCTATTTTTTCCAGTTACTCAATATTTCATCAAACTTTATTGACATCATCAGGAGTCTACTGTAATGATTGAAAACAAAACAAAAATAATACCAGAATACAAAAATCAAAAAAAACTTACAATTAAGAGTAAAATTCAAGCAAACAAGGCATCACATAAACATGTTAAAAGATACTGACCACACAATGGGAACAAATCTCCTAACAACTGGTGTCTTCAAAAATATAATTTTACTTATATATAGCAAAAAACATAGAGATAATGATAAATGAGCGGTGTTTTATTAATCTATTTTTGAAGGTACGTCGACATATTAAATTTTATTACTATACCATATGGGTATAAAAATAATGAATTCCTTACTCGAAATTTTAAAAAAAAATATATAACAGACCGCTCACCCGATAAACCTTCTCACTATTTCATACCGTACGGTCGATATATTTTTATACTATACCGGGTGTTGAAAAAGTCCCGGTACGGCGGGTTATTTTTTAAGAGAAAATTTTTTCGGGAAATTGAAATATAGAACCAAGGAAATTTCCTGGGAATCGATTGGCGCTATCAGATTGGGGTCACGAGGTCCCCCTGGGGCCCTGCGAGACCCCACTAGAAATTTTTAAATAGCAACCCCCCTTTTTTATTTGATATTCGGATTCCTCGGAAAATTTTGAGTCCGGACTCAAAATTCAACATCCGATATATATATATATATATATATATATATATATATATATATATATATACATATATAGGGTTTCCAGTATATAATGGATAACCCCGCATGTACTGGCAAGGTACAATTGGATTGCGCAGAAAAAAATAATGGCGAATATATTCTTGATCTAGTCTGAGAAATATGCTTCTCAAAAAAATTATTAATTTTGGTATCCATGTATATTGGACACCGAAATTCCAAGTTGGAAAAGTATCAACTTATATTTTTTAATATCCATGATTGTTAGGCCTTGCCAATGTTCCAATTTATGACTAGCTATTGCCGGTTTCTCTCCAAAAATATTTATAAACAGAAACTTGGTTCTCACACATTGAGCATGCCAACTATAAAAAAAAATATTCACTTGGTGCAGTTTATTATATGGTTTTATTCCTAATATTTTTGTTTGAAAATTATTAAATAATTGCTAGTTATGCATTAATAACTATTCAATAAAAATTCATTGAGTTAATGATATTAGTAGTAAATATATAAAGTTCTAAACAGCAATTTCCAAAAAGAAGTTCTATTTACCGATCATCTTCAAAGGATATATTTCAAAGATTACTTATCTTATAATGTATTATTTATAACTTTATAAAGAAATAAAAAAAACTAACTTTTCAAAGGTTGAACCTGTGAAAAGTTAGTTTTTTATTTCTTTATAAAGTTACGAATATGGACTTTCACCAAGTAAATGCCAATTCCATTCAATGTATTATTTGTATAATTTTTAACTTACATATTTCAGGGATATTCTCCAATTGATATTTTTCGACTCGCAGAAGATTTTTTCGTTTCACTCAATTTGAGTGCACTACCTACTGACTTCTGGGCTGGTTCTATACTACAGGAACCCATAGATAGAGTAGTTCTATGTCAACCATCGGCTTGGGATTTCTGCAATAGAAGAGACTACAGGTAACGTTTCATGTTTTCAGAGTTTAATAATCTTTTGATAACTAAAATTCATCACAACTGTGTGTTTTTTATGATTATTTATTAAATTCAATTTTAACAAAACGAAATTTCTGATAATGTCGAATCATTTGATCGGAAGATACCTGACGCTTTTCGAAAATAAAATTTTGGAAAAATATTTGGATCAGTTTGTATTTCTACGTTTATTTTACCAGCAATATACCCCTATATTATTCCAAAATATTTAACATTTCCAATCGAGTTACTCGGTATATTTATTTTTGAAAATAAAAATTCTTCATATCCTCTCATTTATTTACATTATGTCGATTTGCGCACATTCAACATAGCCCAAAACGGTAAAAACTACTCAGTCCGAGAGCCAGGTAAAAATTTGCTCAATTATTTCCTCCCGAACGATAATTGGGGAGACAGGGAATAGTATTATTAAGCCTCGTGAACATCAGCTTCGGTTTCGTGGGGGGGAGGAAGGGGATATGCGAAATTCGAATGAAAAAAAAATATAATTTTATTTTTCACTTTTATATTATTTGTTGATTTTACCTTAGATACGGTTGCTATAAATACACTCATTATGCCCTAGGGCTTTATGAGCGGGCATTATGGACCATAACGCCCGCTCATCGTACGAGGAGAAATGAAGTGACTTCCATTGATTAAATACTTCAGAATCCTTGTCGAATACGACTCTGGATTTCTCCGGCAATAAATTATTCGCAGCTATGGCTTCATTTTATATGATATTCTTGGGTAAATTCATTTTCATTTCCATTAGTTCTATAAGACTACACAAAGAAAGCAGCAATGACATTCACGAAATATGATGACAAAAATATTCACAAACGTCAAAATATCAACAAATGACATGCCTACTATGAGAAGGAAAATGGAAATTAAAGGAGCAATGAACCAATTTTAAAATCGATTTTCTATTATAATAAAATAATTTTGTCGTGAAAAATAAAATATTGTATGAACCACTTGCGTAACTAGATCCTAACCCATCGGGCGTTAGGATCTATATAACGCAATTGGGACATAAATAACTATGTTGATTCATTCTCAAATGTCTGAATCAAACGACAAAGAACGAATAGAGTAAGGAAAATACAGAACGCAGAGCTGAGCGCAGCGCACAAAACAAAATTCCGTATATTGTTTGAGAATACTAGATTTTCATATATAATACCACTAGAGATGAAATTTTGCCGGCAAAATTTCTCGATTTTAATATGAAACTTTGTTGCTTAGGCGATTTCGCGAATGACATTTGTATCCAAAATCACTCGCCTGACGGCTCGTGATTTTGGAAAAAATGTCATGAGCGAAATTGTCTAAGCAACAAACTTGAATGTTACAAGAGAGAAATTTTACCTGCTTAAATTTCATCTCGAGTGGTATTCGACATGACTATTTCACGAGAAAATATGTCTAACAGTAATATGGTCACATTTCAGAAAGTCAAGGAAATAACGATTCATGTGAGAAATGTCAAAATATTATCGCTGAAATACTAACATAGTAAGTTTTGCCGGCTTGCATGTTTTATCGCTGTGAAACGAGAGTAGCTATGGAAACTTTCTCACTAAAAATGGAATGAGTGAAATAGTCATATATAATACCACTAGAGATGAAATTTTGCCGGCAAAATTTCTCGATTGTAATATGAAAGTTTGTTGCTTAGGCAATTTCGCGAATGACATTTGTATCAAAATCACGAGACGTTAGGCGAGTGATTTTGGAAAAAATGTCATGAGCAAAATTGTCTAAGCAACAAACTTGAATGTTACAAGAGAGAAATTTTACCTGCTTAAATTTCATCTCGAGTGGTATTCGACATGACTATTTCACGAAAAAATATATCTAACAGTAATATGGTCACATTTCAGAAAGTCGAGAAAATAACGATTCATGTGAGAAATGTCAAAATATTATCAGTAGTAATATCACAAGAGCATCGAAAATAATCGATTATACTACCGAGTCACGAGACGTATTTTTCGAAACACCACGAGAGCGCAGCTCGAGTGGTGTTTTAAAAAAATACGCCGAGTGACGAGGTCAATATAATCGGTTATTTTCGATTGCTCGAGTGGTATTCGTTACGATTATATAACGAATAAAAAATATTAATTTTTTTTGACAAACGTCAAAACACCGTGAATATGAAAATATATATACATTTTGACACGAGGCGAAACACCAAAACGATTATATCACGTCGTCAAGGGTATATTCACTTATCTATACTACGTCGTTATGCAAAATTCACGGATTCTATTGGCTTATTCATACATGAGTTTTATAATCGCTGAAATACTAACATAGTAAGTTTTGGCGGCTTGCATGTTTTATCGCTGTGAAACGAGAGTAGCTATGGAAACTTTCTCACTAAAAATGGAATGAGTGAAATAGTCATTGAGAATTGTAGGCTACTAAATTGAATCGAAAAGTACTAAATTTATTAGGATTCTACTCAAAATTCCAACCGTATACCACAAAAGGGCCTTTGTAGCCAGATCATCGGTATAACTTAGACCCTTCAAGCGTATTTTAATAAGGAGGAAACGATTGACAGGCCCGCTGCACACGTGCGGGTTTTCCCGCTGCGGCGCCGCTGCGGGACGTAGTACTAGAGTTTCATTCGGTTACTGCACACGAGTCTGCGGAGCCGCAGCGATCTAGCGCGTCTTGTCAGCGGGCATTTTGTCCCGCAATTCCCTACGAGACCGCAGCGTCTTCGCACCGCAAGTGCGATTGCTAGTCAGGGTTGGCATTTTTAGTAGAATTCTACTAAATTTAGTAGTTTTTGATTCCATTTATTAGCCTAGTATTCTCAGTGAAAATCTAGTATTCTCAACCAATATGCGTCAATCTGTCATGTTATTGGAATATGAGGGTGATGGTGAGATAATGGAACTTTACAACGTAAACAAACAGTACAACCACAGTACGATTTATTTTTGATTTGGAGAATTCCAAGTTGTGTATAGTTGTGTATATTTATTAAAATAAAATTATTATATCAGCTTTTTGAATTTCCCGCATTTTGTCTCGTGCCAGATATTCATTATAAAACAACCCGTGTGTGAATATATTTTGTATAGTCGATTTTAGAATAAACCAACTAGTTATATAACTTTCATTCGAATTTCTCGCGTTTTGTCGGTAAAGAAGGAATTTAGTATTGTAGCTTCTAATTTAGTATACAACCAAGTCATTTTTAGTACACCTGGCAACGTAGGCCAGCACAACCCTGTTGCTAGAACATTGTTTGCTACCGAGCAGTGCACACGTGTGTCAAAAACCGCCAAGATGGATGAGGTTGAAGTGGAACTGTTTATTGCGGAAATTAGGAAATTCTCCCTGCAAGCTCATCAAAAGACCGCACGCTCATTCGAAAGTAGTTATAGAACTTATCTGCGTTTTCCCTAAAATCCACAAAAGACGTAACAAATTGGCCTCTTAATAAACGAAGGTCTGTAAAGGGATGCACCCAGTATTTTCTTTTTTTCTTTGAAATATATGTTTTGTAAACGAAATAGGCAAAAACAATGCGTACGCGACGGTATACGTCCATGCTGGATAAACTCTCGATACTAAATGCCGTAACCCCGCAGCCTCTCCGAACCGAGAAAAAACGCAAATGTGCACTGGTTTTCAGCGGCGTCGCTGCGATCCCGCAGCGGGAAAACCCGCACGTGTGCAGCGGGCCTAAATATTTTTTTTCTTCATGCGTGGGAGGCTACCGCCGCTCCTTCCACTCACGGAACCGCAGCTGACGTTCACTA
>JARQZK010005222.1:0-17500 GCA_030704885.1 Cynegetis impunctata
AAAATATATTGTTTGTACTTCTATAGAAAAAGTTCCTCGTCCCGAAAGAGAATGTATTTCTAGCCAATGGTATTCTGTTTGTTACATTCCATTTTTTGAAAAAATCTTCTACATAGGCAATGTTATTTTGATCTTTCGAAAATGTAGTGATAGTCACGAATTGCTTGAAGAAATGTTGACAAAATCAATTTCTAAATGGTCAATATAATATATATATATAATATATATATATATATATATATATATATATATATATATATATACATATATATATATATATATATATATATAAATATATATATATATATATATATTAATATAAAAAAATATATATATTTAAATTTTTAAAATAATAATTATATATATATATATATATATATATATATATATATATATATATATAATTATATATATATATATATATATATATATATATAATTATATATATATATATATATATCATATATATTTTATATATATATATATATATGTATATATATATATATATTTATATATATATTATATATATATATATATATATATAATATATATATATATATATATATATATATATATATATATATATATATATATATATATTATATATATATATAATATATATATATATATATATATATATATATACTATATATATATATATATAATAATATATAATTTTATATAAAACCATTTATTAATTAATTTAATATAATTATAAAATTTTAATTAATATATAATATATATATATATATATAATATATATTATATATATATATATATATATATATATATATATATATATATATAATATATATATATATATATATATATATATATATATATATATATATATATATATATATATAATATATATATATATATATATATATATATATATATATATATATATATATATATATATGTATATATAAAACCGTTAATATTGAGTAGCATTCAGTAGTTTTGTAACTATTGCTCCAGTTTTTTTCACACAAAAAATCGCAAGAAAATTGCTATAAATTGCTATCAGCTTCCAAAATTGTTTTTAACTAACATTTGTTTTCAGTACCATTGAATATTATTCTTTATTGGGAAGTTTTTTTTTAATATAAGTTAAGAGATAAATACAGTTGTAAAAGAGAAACTTCTTTTAGTTCTACCTACTACAGTCTGTATTATTCTCCCTTCGTACCTAATTCTAGGCTGATATTGCAAATTTTCTATTTAAATTTTTAATATGGTAACTGTGAAGTCCGCAAACAAATTGAATACTGTGACTCTGATATTTTCATAGTATCCACGCTAAAACGTAAATAGGTATAAAAATCATAAGACTCAATTGAATACTCATATCTTTGTTGATACTTTTCTTGATTGAGACCCGAAATTTTCATTATTGTCTAAAGATAAGAAATCTTATACAAATTCCTTTTTACTGTTGTTTATAACAGCCGCCTTAGAATTGTTCAATATCGTTTCCTTTGCTTTCTATACCTCACCAATTTAGTACCTGCTAGCGGATTTTGTTCAGATAGTGAGCACAGGATATTTAGGGCATTCAACTGGATACCTTTGACACTATTTCCACCGGCTTTGAAATGGCACGTATCTTCGCTTAGAGAATAGTTGTTATCGAAGTATTTATTGCTTTATTGTTCTATGGTTTGCCTGGTATAAAATGTTTTTAGGACTAGGTACTTACATCAAGTTCAAGCAAGAAAATCGTTGCTCCAAGCAGCCATGCATCACCATTATAATTCGAAAGAGTATTTGAATTTGCAATAATACCTAACAATTCGTCGAAGTTTCAGGTATATACTATATACATGATCTGATGAACAATCTTCATAAAATATGTTTATTAATTAAACATTTGATTGACACTAGAGTAAAAGTTGACAATATCAAGTCAGAATTAGTGCACCAAAATGAACAAATATTGTCATATTGTACACATTTTTGTTTTCATGAAACGAGTCCATCTTTTTATTATTTCGATAATACCAAGTTTCCATGAGGTAACTTGAATTGAAGGAAGGAAGTCATTCGTAACGTCTCAGATAAAGTTACCAACTGAATACCAGAACGGCAGGGCGGTTCTTATACCATAAAACTACACCTGTCCATCTGTCACTCTTAATGTACCATAAAAATACCATAACATCTGATTAGGTATACACTATCACGATACTGCCCACGTATGTCGATCTTAGATTCAGATTATTTCGAAAATGGAGTCCACAAAGGGTGCAACAAAAATATTCATCCAACTGTAGAATAGTTATCGGAGATATATATATATATATATATATATATATATTTCATATAATATATATATATATATATATATATATATATATATATATATATATATTATATTAAAAATATATATATATATATATATATATATAAATATATATATATATAATATATATATATATATATATATATATATATATATATATATATAATATATATATATATATATATATATATATATTATATAATATATTATATATATATATATATATATATATAAATATATATATATAATAGTATATATATATATATATATATATATATATATATATATATATATATATAAATAATATATATATATATATATATATATATATATATATATATATATATATATATATATCAGATAATGGAGATTCACCTTGAGCTTCAATGTACATAAATCTGTATATTGAAATTATCAAAAACCACGCACGTGAATTCATAGTAAGTAATGTTTCATCCTAGGAATTTTTCTGAACCTTAACATAACACCTTTAAAAAGTATTACTTTTATGAGTAATATTATGGAAAAATTTTCCAACCTAAGAACTCATTCAAAGAAAATATTGAAATATAAATTTGTTTATTATAATGTACAATGATAACGGTGATAACATGAATTTCTCTTTCAACAAATACTTATTAATTTATGTTTTTAGATTAACTTGAGAAATAAACATTATTTTACGAAGTCATTACATGAATGGAAAATCGTTAAATTGCTATTTCTGCTCGTTTATTGGATTCTATATATATTACTATATTTGAGATAAGAATAAACACAAGAATCTAGCACATGAAGATTGATTCAATTTAGCAATTAATGAAAAAAAATTGAAAGGTAAAGTAAGAGTATATTAATACAACAAAATATGAGATTTTGTAAATGACGAGGACTTATGTTTACTTATACAACACGGTTTTTTGAATAAAATCTTAAACGGAAAAATATGTTTCGAAGTTTTGAATATCTATAGGGTAACATATTTGAAATTATATCACCTAATATATTTTAAGTAGTGAATTGAATTCGATACCAATGAAAATATTGCACATAGACTGATAGTTTCAATGTTAGTTATATGGTCTTCACACTAAAATCATAGGTACCTATTGCTCAAAAGTGTTAATCTCGATAATCCCAGGTACTTACGGACCACAAGACTACCTGATGCTTCTATCGAACGTATTATAGCTTCGAAGTATCAGATGCTGCAATTTTATGTACATTATTACGCCAGGACTCGATATTGTCTTAGACTCTTAGACTATAGAACCATCACATGCCATCATCACACAAGCACAAAAACAGATATTGTTGTATATGTTTATACTCTGAAAAATAATACAATTTAATGATATTTATTTGGATCGTGTACATTTGGAAGATTTCAATCGAATTAATATCAGTATTATTTAAGTATTTCGCTTGTAATGAACAAGAATAACGTTTTCGAGAGCAACAAATAATTTTTCACCTATGAAAATAATCTAAACTGAGGATAACTGACATCCATATAAAACAAAGTTATTCTGGTCAATTTGCAGGCCATTTAATTTCATTAAAAAGTTCACTTTCCGTCGAGAAATTCGTAACTAAAACATCTGAAGCATATTTTCAAAATTTTCAGAGCAACATCAACTTTGTAATAAACTCGGTTTGAAAACTTAAATAGCCTCTTATTACTTAGAATACAGATAATACATACATTACATACATACATATATATATATATATATATATATATATATATATATATATATATATATATACCTATATATATATTTATATTATATTATATATATAGGTATATATATATATATATATATTATATATATATATATATATATATATATATAATATATATATATATATATATATATATATATATATATATATATATATATATATATATATATATATATATATATATATGTATATATATATAAATATTTTATGTATAATATCCGCTACTGTTTTGTCACTGTAGTCACTGAATTCATCCCTTTATGGAAGGTTAGTAGAAATGATACCAATTTTTAAAAACATTTTCGATTTAATTTTTGTCACACCGTACAACGATATATAATATTATAATAATAATAATAAATATGTACATTTTAAACTGAAAAACAAAAATTCATGAAATAATTTTCATAGACAGTACGGGTCATCCTTCATTCCAATTATGAATTATTTGAGATTAACAGAAAATGTCACCTAAGAGTCAATAATCACGTCACTAATAAAAAAAATATATATCAACGTAAACAATTTTTTGTAAATTCCAAATATATAATATATACGACAATTTTACAATATTTAGCTTACAGTGTAAATTTGTTGATTTTTTACCGTTGCGGAAATAATTTTTAAGTAAAAATCACGACTGAATGCCCTTTGGCAATCGAGCTTTCATATTTACAAGGTAACTGAAACTGCCGTCATATTTACATTATATTATGGAAAATAGTGAAGTTATGTTTGCAGCATTCTTATGAACCAAACAAAATAGTTAATTTTTCTAGAAGCTTTTCGTGAAAGATGTTGTATAAAATAAATGTTGAATAAAAAATTTCAAAATAATTATTCTAATGATAGACAAAAAAATCAAGAAATAAATTTTTAAATGAATGATGTATAAAATTTCAATTATTTTGGAAAAGTTATTGTTTATTATTTTCACTAGTATCTCTTTTAGTTGAATAGAAAGTGAAAAATTTGATTTAAAAAATGTATCTTCACATGAATAATTGAAAAATAAAACCACAATTAATAATAAACTTTCAACAAAAAAAATATATTTCATATAAATATTTTATAAATTTTACTTGAGGATTCCTTTGCACATATGAGCTCATATCAATGAATATTTCAATGCTACTAATTAGTGAAATATATTAAATTTGATGCAAATGAAAGTGTAAAAGTAGACTAGTATGCCAAGGATGCAAATCATCCTGATCAAAATATGATTGTAGCAGTTTTATATTCAAAATGATTTAAAATGTACTAAATGTAGTGCTCTATTGAAAATTATGATCTACTGTTCACTGGCTAGTATAAAACAACAGTTTTTTGAATTAAGCTTCAACGTCTTCACAAAATAGTGATTCACTTCGCTACAAACATTTCTCCGCAATTCGAACAATTAGACGGCCGCCTCCGTTTTCAAAAATTCATTTACAATTTGTATGCAAGATTGTATTCATCTAAAATATCAATATATTACACTTGCTGAGAGCAGCATATTATCACTCTTCTTATTTACAACTAATTACAATTACATACGACTAGGTGAGTCGGAGTTCAGGATGTGAGGGTGCTTGTACGACAGGTTTACTCACTCCGCAAATTCTTAATTTGATTGTACACAAGAAGTTTCTAAATTCAACATTCAAGAGAACCAACTGAAATACTTAGTAATTTCAGAAAATTTCAGTAAAAATACTCAATATGAGTAAAAGTTGCTATTTCTACTTTCTAAAACTGAATGAATTATGATACTTATAACTTTTGGGTAGATGGTAACGTAAAACTGAAATTTGACATAGGTATCTATTTCGAACCTGTAATATTCCAAAATGTTAACTTATAACAATTTCTAATGCAAATATGAAAAAACTGTTTTACCAACATATATCAACTTATGATTATTTTATTTTCAATTATTTTCTGCATAATATTGATTGAGCTTATATATATATTGCATATTGCTACTCTAATAACATCTTACCCAAAAGCATGCATTATCTCCTCATAGTTGAGTATAAAAACACTTGTGCCACAATCAGGGAATTATCAGAAAGTCTTGTATTTTTTTAAGTTCTTATTAACTGAGATATACCACTAGAACCTCCGTAGCGCGACGGTCATTTTAAATTCGTTGAGGTAGCGTTTGAAACAGTGTCCGTCGGAAGACGTTAACGTGACTTGTGCACACTCTGAAAATATGTTTTTCGCGTTGTTGCATTATCAGATCACTAACCGTTTTCGCTGTGTTGGAGGATGGAGGCCCAGTGGTTTGTGTGCTAGTGCGCCGTTAACTGGTGGCCCATACCTTGGGGAGATAACATTGGAGGACTATGCGAATGTGAGTGCTGGCCCATAGGAGATCCGTGCATATCTGGATGATGGCCATAGCCGGGATGCATATGACCACCTGGAGGCATTCCTTCCATCATTTCACCACCCAGAGTGTTCGGCGGCGTCATTCTTTTTTCTTTTTGCCGCCTATTACAAAACCACACCCTGACCACTTCTTTTTCAAGCTGAAGGCTGTCTGCTAACGACGTTATTTCTTGAGCAGATGGTTTGGGTTGTTTGTGAAAATGTTGTTCTAAAGCACCCTTCACCGATACTTCTATACTTGTACGTTTTTTCCTCTTTCTACCCTGTGCTGCTATTTTATCTATTGACGTAGGCGAACCTGTCGTTGAATCTGCTTCTTCTAACCATTTTTGCAATAACGGTTTTAATTTGCACATGTTTTTGAAGCTAAGTTGTAAAGCTTCAAACCTACATATCGTAGTTTGTGAAAAAACATTTCCATATAAAGTTCCTAAAGCTAGACCTACATCTGCCTGTGTAAATCCTAATTTTATTCTTCGTTGCTTAAATTGTTTAGCAAAAGCTTCTAAATCATCACTCGTAGGTGTTTCATCTTCACCACCACTAACATCACGATCTTGATGATGGGGTTGGTGAGGGCTTTGCATGTCTCTATGTAAAGGGTGGTGAAGTTGCGGCGATTGATGGTGTGCTAACATACCGTTCATAGCTGCATGGTATTGTTGAAGTGGAGATCCTGCTCCCCCAGGATTGTAGTGAGCTGATGAAACGGGAGCATGCCAATGTGGTGACCCCATAGACTGCTGTTGCTGTTGTCTATGGTGCATCATGTCTGCTTGCTGCGTCAAAGGTTTAACATCTTGATGTGGATGGTGATGATGAGCATGATGCATTCCTGCCATAGATGCTGCCCAAGGATCGGAGCCTGGCTGAAGGCTACTAACCCATGGATTAGTTGCTGATAACGATATGGCTGCATGTCCACCAGGTGAGGGTGAACTTGCCATGTGATGATGGTGGTTATGATGATGCTGAGGCAGGTACTTCATTTCACTTGCGTCCGCCGCTGATCTGGGCGACGCACTAGCGTGATAGCCACCAACAATATTCATCCCGACAACGTTACCGTCTAAATCACTTGCCGGAAGATATGTGGTGGCTGCCATGCCCGGCAAAGGGCGCCCAGGCGAAGAATCCACACTGTCCTCGTTTTCGTACACTTTGTACCACTGATACCTGTCACTGAAACGAAACACCTTGGCGGTTTATTACTAACTTCACCTCAAATAACTTACAGTCGCCCTGTAAAGACGACTGTGCATTACCACTGTTTTGTAGCGAAACAGTAACGTCGTCGAGCTCTCATTTATTTCACTATGTATCTAACTCTCATACGTTATGCATATCAACCACACTCACGGCGACTCTGTTTGCACTACTGTCTGAATCTCAATCTCTCAACTCTGCCCAACATGATTTCCCCCTCCACGATTCCCCTCTGATTGAGGAAGACACTGTGCGCGCGCCATTGGCAGTGTGTCACTTGTTCTGTGCCGGTGACGTCACAGAACGTAGGACGCCGAGTGGTCGTCACATTAAAGTTACGCCCCTCGGTTTTCCCCACCTAGACGGGGAAGTGTTTACACTCGGAAGGATCCGGTAGCTAGGCAACAGAGCGTACAGGAGACACATACGACGTTCCGTGTCACTTCCGACGGATGGGTGGATTGGACTGACGATTCACAGATACGGCAAAATGTATCATCGAATTGTGAGAACAGCATATTCAAGTTATACGTAAATACTAAGTAGAAATTCCGGAAATGCATAATATTTTAATTCTCTATATTTATCAATTTTGGTCAGTTTGGAACGAACATTTCAATCTTGAAAGGAAATATATTCATTATATATATATATATATATATATATATATATATATATATATATATATATATATATATATATATATATATATATATATATATATATATATATATATATATATATATATATAAACATATATCATGGTTAATAGAGATGATGGGCTGAAACGAATGAATTAATAATTTGGTATATAATCATCAAACAATGCTATTTCCCAAGCTAAATCGATTTCAAAGAAAATAAGATCTTTATCTTTCAAAAGAATGCAACTTAATCTTGACCACATTTAAAAATAAAAGGAACGAAGTTTTGTTGTTAAGAAGTTATGAATGCTTACACTTTACAACTATCATAAAATAACAGTTGAAAGTATTGAATATATACTTCATGACGGCTGAGTATGATGAAAATGCTAGGAAAGAAATGAATTATTTTCGCTTCAATGAATCATATTATGATTGTAGGTAGGTATATAAATATTTTCAATAACATCATAATTGAATAGGTAGATATAGGTATAATTATTCCCTTCATCGTGGATGGTTTCATATTTCAATTTGTGTGAAATTTAGTATATATATATATATATATATATATATATATATATATATATATATATATATATATATATATATATATATATATATATATATATATATATATATATATATATATATATATATATATATATATATATATATATATATATATATATATATATAGGTATATATGAATGCAACACACAATATATAAAGTTATTTTATCACCTGTTGCTAATTTTTGAGCCATAGTGACGACTACCGCAACGCTGACTAGCACACCATTGTCAGGCGCATCACGTTGAAATCTACATAAAATTTGCACCACAATGGGGTAGGTGTTGAACGTTCACATCTAATACATATGTATAAGGTTTACATTCGGAACTTTCAGTAGGGGTAAAATGCGAAAGCTCAAAATAAAATCGACCGATAAGACGAAATGTTAGTTAATTCAAAGGCGAGATTAAAAATTAATATAGGTACATAGCTATACAATAATTCTCCCTCTCTATTTTTCTGAATATCGATCGACCTGTTGCTGAAGAGCAAATTGATTAACTTACCCACATTATTTTGAATAATTACATGGTTCAGAAAACTAATAGTTTAAATTATTAAGTACCTATATCTTTTTTCCATTCATTTTCCTACTTGAAAGTTTTCTCGAATATTTTAATTTGTGCACAATATTACTTACCTAATAATACACTACATTTCAATAACATCTTCCAAATGAAGGTATGAACATGCACGTGTTGGTTTACCTACTCTAAATTTACTTCATTTCGATGAAAATGTTTGGCAATATGCAGTTATGTAGAGAAATTTGCAAGGGTTCAGATCACTTTGAATAGTTGCAATCTCCTACTTATACATGGATACTCATCAGTAGCTATTATTATACAATGTAAGTATGTGTAATTTGGAAATGGCAGACTTCAATAATAATGAAATTATCCATTTGCTTTCCAACGAGAAGAAGGTATAATAGGTCTTCATGAAATTCATGCCAGTTTATAGATGTAAACAAGTCATTATGGTTTCAGTAATACAAAGTATGAATAAAACATCATCAAGGTTGCACTACCTGCTACTGTTACCTTTTGAAAATAATTATTCTATTATAAAATAATAATATTACTATATATAGGTATATATATATGTATATATATATATATATATATATATATATATATATATATATATATATATATATATATATATATATATATATATATATATATATATGTGTGTGTGTGTGTGTGTGTACCTATATATAACTACCATATACCTATACTGTGACAAAAGATATATTTTAGTCGTCGAGCATTTGGAATTTCAAGTATAGCACAGTTTCATAATATTATTTATCATTTATAAATTTATAACAAATGACGCACGCATTTCACTTCCAAGCGTTTCAGGAGACTATGCAGTAGGGGGATATTTATTAAACATCCATACGTGAGTAAACATTTTTCACATATTTGAATCAAAAGTATTCAGTATAAATTGATAGGTACATTTGAAAATATGATGAAGGTTAGAAAGCTTTGAAAAAATTATTTCCATCATAAACCGTATTTTGTGAAACAGAAATCTATATTATAATTTTCCTATTATATATTTCGTATAATTCAAATTATGTGTATATTTAATTAGGTATATATTATATATATATATATATATATATATATATATATATATATATATATATATATATATATATATATATATATATATATACACATATAGGTATACCTACCGGATGATTTTTAAGTTGGTACTTTTCTTTTAACACTAGGTACATAGAATGCAAGACAGTAGGAACATTTTTCAAATAAAATTATGTCCAAAAATGCTGCGTTTCCGAGATACAGGGTGTTAAAGTTTCAAGAAAAAATTTTCTTTTTTATCATAACTTTCCTACCACTCCAGATATTTCTACAAAATTTGGTACACTTCTTTTGACCATTACGTTACATTTTTTGATGCGAAAGTTTTAAAAAAAATATTCCACCAGTGGCGTTCGAACAGGATTTATATTGAATTTTTTCAATAAATAATAGTACCCCACTGTTTTTCTTATATAATCAATATTATTTTTGAAGTGCTCATTCACTTTGGAGTTAATTTGGTCTATTGATAGTTTTTCGTACGACGAACGGTTTTTGTTTGAAAAAATAAAAGCCAATTGGATGCATGGCAAAATAGCTAAACTCGGATATGGTGTTTTGTATGTAAAATTCGTTTTTGTCTAATTTGTATTAAAGTAAGGTCAATTACTTACATTATTACAGAATAAAAATATCTGAAGTGGTAGAAAAGTTATGATGAAAAAAATTTTTTTTAAAAACTTTAACACCCTGTATCTTGGAAACGTAGCATTTTGGGACATAATTTCAATTGAAAAATTTCCTTATTTTCTTGCATTTTATAAAGTGTTCAAAGAAAGTATGGACTTAAAAATCACTCTGTACATATATATATATATATATATATATATATATATATATATATATATATATATTATATATATATAATATATATATATATATATATATATATATATATATATATATTATATATATATATATATTTAAAGAACAAAGTTAGTAGGATTTTTGGTTCAGTTAAACAATCTTACGATTATATATATTTCTATTTTCACTAACGTTTCGGTCTGTTACTTTGACCTTTATCAAAATGATTGCATCAATATGTTAGAAAGTGACTTTCTAACTAAAAGCGAAGGCTGACGTGTCTATGTAGACGAAAATTTTTGAAAATTTGTTACTGTGGATCATTGTCAAGTTTTTTTTTTTCACGTAATATTTATAAATTGTTAATGTATTTATGTGATTTATGTGAAAAGTTTTTAATTCGGTGATGGTAACATATTGATGCAATCATTTTGATAAAGGTCAAAGTAACAGACCGAAACGTTAATGAAAATAGAAATATATATAATCGTAAGATTGTTTAACTGAACCAAAAATCCTACTAACTTTGTTCTTTAAATATAAATAAAATGGTTCAAGAATATAATGAAAATGACTATATATATATATATATATATATATATATTAATATATATATATATATATATATATATATATATATATATATATATATATATATATAAATAAATATTATATATATATATATATATATATATATATATATATACATATATCAATATATAAATATATATATATATAAATATGTATATATATATATATATATATATATATATATATATATATATATATATATATATATATATATATATATTATATATATATATATATATATATATATATATTATATATATATATATATATATATATATATACATTATATTTATACAACGAAAGCTTTAGGATAGTCCCAGAGTGGAATAGTTTGTTCACATTCTTCGAATTAGAAATTTTGATGATTGTAGACTATATAGTAGTTACCCAACTGATAATTCGAAACGGAAATCATTAATGACGCTGATTTAAAAATCATTTTGCATTTCATACCTATTCGTGGACATGTTTGATATAGTTCGTTTAATGAACGGTCTAGGTACCAATATCTATTTAAAAACAGATTTACATTGACTCCAATCACAAATGTTTACTTCCGTTAAGTATGTAAAATATTGAAGAAGAAGCGTATGAACTAGATTTCATACAGTAGGTATTCATGGTTGAAATGTTATACACACTCACATACGTAGGAACTTTTAAATATAGGTATATATATATATATATATATATATATATATATATATATATATATATATATATATATATATATATATATAAATATATATATACAGGGTCGCTGATATCTATGGAAACGGTAGATTATTTACTAAAGTAAGATTGCTAGCGAACAATGTTAAGATACAAAAGTTTTAGGGTTTTTCAAAGTCTATCACACTGAATAAAAATTAAGTATACAGGGTCAGTCAAAAAGTACTGAAGAAATAAAATTGCTCTTTCGTCAATAGAACACCCTATATATTATACCATATTTCAATTCTGCTCAAAATTCTGAACAAAATTTACATAGCACATCATATAAATTCAACCGTTTTCGAGATATCGAATTTTGAAAATAACTCTTTACTTCTCTCAAGTTTATTAAAGAACAAGCACGAAATGATGGATATTCATTATGAAAGTCACTCAAGGTGGAGTATATGATATGATTACAATTTAATTATAATATGTTTACAGAAAATGAAAAAGCATAATAGTTCAGGGTTGATAAAAATGCACGAAACAACAAATTCTATTTAATAAAGTGCTCAAAGTGTTTACCATTTACCTCCTGACAGTAATGAACTCGATGAACAAAATTTTGTATTGAATTTAAAATCATGTGAGGAGGAATGGTAGAAATTTCATGCCTCATTCTTTCTTGCAACTCTTAGATATTTGGCGGCCTATTTTTGTAGACTACATTCACTGTCAGGAGGTAAATGGTAAACACTTTGAGCACCTTATTAAATAGAATTTGTTGTTTATTACAACTTGTTTCTGCATTTTTATCAACCCTGAACAATTAGGCTTTTTTATTTTCAGTAAAAATATTTTAATTAAATTGTATCATATCGACATACTCCACCTTGTGTGACTTTCATAATAATTATCCATCATATCGTGCTTTTTCTTTAAAAAATTTGAGAGTAGTAAAAAGTTATTTTCAAAATTCGATATCTCGAAAATGGTTGAATTTAGTATATGATTGCTATGTAAATTTTGTTCAGAATTTTGAGCAGAATTGAAATATGGTATTATATAGGGTGTTCTATTGAGGAAAGAGCAATTTTATTTCTTCAGTACTTTTTGACTGACCCTGTATACTTAATTTTTATTTAGTGTGATAGACTTTGAAAAACCCTAAAACCTTTGTATCTTAACATTTTCGCTGGCTATCTTATTTTAGAGAAAAATCGACCGTTTCCATACATATCAGCGACCCTGTGTATATATATATATATATATATATATATATACATATATATATATATATATATATATATATATATATATATATATATATATATATATATAATTTATTTATATATATATATATATATATATATATATATATATATATATATATATATATATATATATATATATATATATATATATATATATATATATACACATATATTTATATATATATATATATATATATTAATTTTTTTTCCCCAAATTACCCAAAATCCCGCATTTAAACCCTCATAAGTTTTTTATCAATGCCAGCAAAAGCATCATTTTGTCAAATGAATATTCTGTAATGTACCTATGCTTGTTCAAATAGTTAATAGTTTTCGTTGCAACTGACAGTACCAAAGGCACATACGCGCATTTTTATTCCACAAAATTAGTTATTTTGTGAAAATAAATCAAACTCAAAATTCGATGTAGAAAAAAGTGACAACAGCTGAGTACTCTATTCTTTATTTAATGACCTTTCTAACGGTATGCTACACATTGATAAAAAAAAATGTTTCTTCTTCAAATTGCAGATATTCCTTCAGAAGGACGGAAATCGTTCAGACTTGGTGGGAATACCAATTTTATTTTTATGATCGTTTATTTGAACAAAATTTAAACTACTAACAATAATTTAATATCTATTTGTTCTCTAGTTACGAAATTGGTTCCAACTGTTCTCCTTTGTTTCTAATACAAGCCCGACACCTTTTTCTTACTTTTGAACGTCACGGTAGATACCTAGTTATTTATAGAAGCAGAATTATTTTCCTTTTTTGTTCGAACAAAATGTGATTTTTTGATCGTTTAATTGAACAAAACGTGAATTATTAACAATAATTCAATGCCTAACACAATCTGTTGAAAAACAATGTTGTTTGAAGCGGAAATACTTTTTTTTTCGAACAAAATGTGTAACAAGAGAGCAGTTAGGTATTAAATTGTTGTTAGTAGTATGATTTTTGTTCAAATAAACAATCATAAAATCATATTTTGTTCGAAGAAAAACGAGAAATATTTCTGCTTCTACAAATAACTAGCTCCGTAACGGTTGAATTGAGAAAGAGGTGTCAGACGTGCATTAGGAATAAGGGAGAACAGTTATAAAAAAAATTGTAACTAGAGAGAAGTTAGATATTAAATTATTTTCAGCAGTTTAACTTTTGTTCAAATAGACGATCATAAAAATAAAATTCTTTTTCCTACCAAGTCATCTGAACGATTTCTGTCTTTCTGAAGGAATAACCGCAATTTGAAGCAAAAACATTTTTTTTATCAATGTACCTGTAGCATACGGTAAGAAAGGTCATTAAGTAGAGAAGATTTTAAAAGAGAATGAAGCTCTCAACTGGTGTTGCTTTTTTCATTATTGAATTTTGAAGTTGATTAATTTCCACAAAATCACTAATTTTTTGAAATAATAATCCTCGTGTGTCTTTGGTACTGTCAGTTGTTATGAAAACTATTCACTTTTTCTACAAACATACATTACACAATATTCAGTTGAAAAAACGATGGTTTTAAAGGAATTAATAAAAAACTTATGAGGGTTAAAAGGCGGGATTTTGGGTAATTTGAGAAAAAAACTTATATTTCCTTAACTGTGAGTGTTAGAACCCAGAAAACCCTTTGAAACCAAAACAGGATTTTAAGTCAACATAAACTCCAAGTACTTACCGAACTTCAACACTCTAACTCAACCTGCAGAAGCTGTGGAGTTTGGCAATTTTTCAAAAACAACGAAAAAACATCATATACATCATACGAACATCAATAGAAAAACACTATGACAGTGGTCACCATCTGTCACTTGATGATCGTATATTAATCGCTGATCAGTGGTTGCTATTGAATTTGTTGTATCATTACACCTATTAGGTAACTCGAAACCTATCTTTCTCAAAACAAATATCATTAAACAATAAATATTACCTAAAATAAGTAATTTTTCACCACAACCGCAGTTTAAATTAAAAATATAATAAAGAATTAATCTGAAATAAATTGTTTAATCAATGCCAATATATGATGATACATCTAATGACGAATATGTATATATTTTCCTCTTCTATAGAAATAAAAATGGTTCAGAAAACTGGAGCTGGTATGTCCTAAATAAGCAGATATAGGTACCTACAGCTAATATGCAAGTAACATATAAAATCATTATTGTTTACGATAAGTTTTTTTTCATTCACAAATAGCTAGTATCATTAGAACCTATTCTATATCCTAATAGATAAATTAAAGGACGGAATTGTCCGGAATACTGCAGGCGATAATCCAATTATTATTAAGACATTCCAGAGCAGGTTTGCACATAGGTATTAATATTTCATATTTTTCCAATTTTCAATTAGTTTCAACTTTCAATATATAACATTGTAACCGAAAAGACGATTTTATTTTTACATTTCTATTGATAAATTATGTAGGTACCTTCTTTAATCGTTGAACTATCTGCCCAGTTCAAAACATTTCTGTCAAATTAATTCAAAGAACATTTACGCCATTTATTATTTTATTCCAACAGATTTGAATATGATATTCAGGAAAATTTATATTTTTATTATCTAAAGTTTGAAAATATATATTAGACTAACGTCAATTGATTGTTTGCTTCACACTGTGTGGAACATTGTACAAAATTATAAATCTACTGAAGTGAACACTTGTCTTGATTCAACTAAAATTGCTTTATTTAGATTCTAGACATATTTTTTTTGCCACTAAACCATTATAAAGAAATTTTTACCTCAAACACCTGTTCCAATTTAAGTAGATTCAAGCCAAGCGTTCTACTTTAGTTGAACCAGAATTTATGATTCTGACGAAAATTTCCGCATTTGTCCTTACGAATTTATAATCATATTTTAAGAGAATATAACTAGCTGAATCTCCAAAAATTAAACTTTTCTCTTCATACATATGTATATATTATACATTCAGATAAGAAGATAGCTTCAGTATAATTGATAGTTACTTGTAATTACTTGTTTCTGAACTCCACGTATAGCACATATGGTATTTTAATTTAGCAGATCTATATTAAGGTGAGTGGAGGAGAGATGGACCACATTTTAATAACCCGAATATACCTCTTTATTGATAAAAGTTACATGAATGTAAAAATAACATTAAAAAGGAAAATTCTTCAAGAATCATTTTACTACATAAACAAAACTAATTATTCATCCCATTTGATAAAAAACTACAACTCTGCGAAAGTCCATCTCTCCTCTACAGTGTAGGAGAGACGGACCATGTTTACTTTATTATATTATATACATATATATATATATATATATATATATATATATATATATATATATATATATATATATATATTTATATATATATATATATATATATATATATATATATATATATATTTATATAATATATATATATATATATATATATATATATATATATATATATATATATATATATTATATATATATATATATAATATAATATATATATATATATATTCGTTTTTGGTAAGCTTGAATTGGTTGAAATAATTGGGTTAGAAATAATCCAAGCGTGTTTGTACTCATCAGCCTACTCCATGAAACGAATAAATCTACTACTAGTTAATAATATATATATATATATATATATATATATATATATATATATATATATATATATATAATATATAATATATATATTATTAACTAGTAGTGTAA
>JARQZK010005222.1:22500-62500 GCA_030704885.1 Cynegetis impunctata
AATGAACAAGGAAAATTCTTCAATAATATAAAAATTATCAAACAACTTTTCTAGGAAGCTAGTTATATGTATTCTACGCCACATTTTCAGGATGTACATTTCATGCCTGGAAGTAATGTATTCTTCCGACTGGCTTTTGATACAAGCGATCAATTGTTGGGTTCTAATATCCTTGCTCAGTCACGATTTGTATTGTTAATTCACTCCGAGTCAAATAAGCTGCACTGATGAGATCTAATAAGATCGAAACAGCTGTATGAACATTTTGAGTCGGGGTGACTTGACGACTTCTATCATTCACTGTTGGATTGTGAATGTAGAATTTTAGTCGGGGAACACAGATCCCTTTAGAATATATGTATATATATATATATATATATATATATATATAAATATATATATATATATATATATATATATATAGGGTAAGTGGAGGACAGTTGGACCGGTAGGAGAGACGGACCACTGTACATAATTCCAGATTTATTCAGATGACGCTTTGTCGATGATGTTAACTTTCGTTATAGGGCATTATGCAATAGTAATCGGTTAGAACGCGTTAGAGCGAAAACTAAATGAAAATTAACAATTTTTCAAAATTTTCTGGTCGGAAAGTTTTAGGTAACTAGATTTGTGAAGATATTTTGACTCGTGGGGTAAGTAAAAAGTAAATATTTTTAAGTTTCACATAATTAGTTGCCTAAAGAATGTGTATAACCTAATAAATAGTTTATCTAACGTTACATGTGGTAAATATACCTTCTCTCCTCTCAGCTGAGGACAGATGGACCGTATGTGTGTAGGATAGACGGTCCATTATGTGACATTATTTCTCAGTTTGCTGAGGTGCCTAATGAATATAAAAGAAAACAAGTTGCTCGTCCCAGAGGCTATTGGACTGAGGGAAATTTGCAAGAAGTAATTGGAGCAGTGATACGCTGACCATAATGATAATATTTTGCTGTGTTTGCCGCCACATACTATACAGATTATTAACATACCTACGTTGAATCGTGCGTTTTTTAAATCCCTAAAGACGCATTATTATAATGCGTGCACCGTTTTGTGAAATTAGATGCTTCTCGTGAACAAACTAAGCTGCAATTTGGAAAAAACTGTAAATGATCCAATCCAAGCAAGAAAGAGTACAAAAAAAATTCAGAAGAAGAGAATGGGAAGAAAACACTTGTTAAGCAAAAAGGAATTGCAAACTATTGCCCTCTTTTAACACCGATTTAGGAGAAGAAGACGAAGAAGGTGTTTTTAATGACGAAGCGGAAACTGAAGATGAACTAGAAGACTATGAAAATTAATGATGACTGTAATGAAGATCACAAGACAAAAAAAAATGATGATTGCATTGAGTGCTTCATATATGGTCGATGGCTGTAAGAGGAGTATACATCCTTCTTAAATGTGTGTGTCTTGTGTAGCAAACACAGGGCCAAGGAAAAATAGAGATAAATAAATGGTTGTCCATCTCTCCTCGTAGGCATGGTCCGGCTCTCCTACAATGTAGAGGAGAGATGGACTTTCGCAGAGTTGTAATTTTTAATTTTTAATTTTTTTTATCAAATGCGATAGATAATTAGTTACGTTTATGTTACAAAACTGATTCTTGAAGAATTTTCATTCTAACCATTATTTTTACATTCATATAACATTCATAAATAAAGAGTTATATTTGGGTATTAAAATGTGGTCCATCTCTCCTCCACTTACCCTATATATATATATATATATATATATATATATATATATATATATATATATATATATATATATATATATATATATATATATATATATATATATATATATATATATATATATATATATATATATATATATATATATATATATATATATATATATATATATATATATATATATATATATATCAGTGGGTGAGATGGCTCATTCAATTTATTTCGTCTATGTGCTAGTAGATGGAATGCCGGTTACCTCTGGCCAATCTTGCTTATGTCCAGTATATGTTGGTAAAATATCGTGGCCAGTTACGTCCTTAACAGTGAAAAAATTATTGATACTATGTTTAATCAATGCTTGAAAAAATTTCTCCTCTAGTTGTGGATGTTGTAAATTTCTTCTGCTTGATCGTAGCCTAACTTTATTTGCACTAGTACCTTAGAACAACATTGTTCTTGGGATTGAATTCTCGCACATCACTTGGTGAAACATCATAAAGAATAAAGTATAAACTTTAAAATAAAAACACTTGGCTTATGTTTCACAATATGAAAAATATTTAGATACTGTATTTAGCAGTAATAAAAAGTCGACATGTTTCGAGCTATGAACTCATTATCAAGAATTTTTTATATTGTGAAACATAAGCCAAGTGTTTTTATTTTAAAGTTTATACTTTATTCACATTGTTCTTTATATCTAACCTTGAAATAACGACTCGAATGCGAATTTAAATAATAAGTTAGAAGCTAAGTGTTTTCTTCCCTGGTGGGTAAGACGGCTCGAGTCATCTGACCCGCACTGTTGGGTGAGATGGTGCCCTCCAACTTTCCCACCCAGTTTCATTTATCACATGCATTTCGGAAGTAATCATACGTGGTGGTATTTTTTTAATTTTCAGATTAGTGACAGTTGAAAATGCTGTGCTCAGCTTTAGAGGGGCAGGATTTTTTTCCTTCAGACTTGCTATTCCAGATTATTCCTTCCTCAATATTCACGAATCAGCAGGCAATAATGCATTCAACATTACGGACAAAGATAATTACGAAGATACAGTGATAAATGTTAGATTCCATAAATCCCATTCCCTCCATTTTCAAAATTGAGTGTATAGTTTATCGTCAATGATTACATGAAGGCTGAATGAGTTTCATAAAGAAGTGTCGAAATAACAAAAATTTGTTCTGAGTTTTAATAATTATGAATATCAAATGAATTGAAATATCATTTTTGTAATGTCGATTAATGATAGGTAAATAATTTGAAAAAATTCTGCAAGCAAGAAAAATTAAAAACGTCACCTCATTCCGGAAAAAAATCTGAGACAATAAAGTATAGCTAGGAAATCTGTTTCAGTGCATTTCTATTAGAAATGGAAAAAAGAAGGAATGTGACATCTTGAAATTTAATATACAATATTACTTTTCATTGGAACAAAGTATAAACTTTAAAATAAAAAAAACACTTGGCTTATGTTATACAATATAAAAAATATTTAGATACTGTATTTAGCAGTAACGAAAAGTCGACATGTTTCGAGTTATGAACTCATTATCAAGACTGACTACAGGAGAGTATTACATCGTATTTTATAAAACAGACAAAAGCAAAGGTGATACCTGAAAATCAATTTGTTCGTGTACAAGGGGTAATTGACTATTATGGGCGGAACTTATTTCGAGAATTTCAAGAAGGTCAAGGCGCTTTCCTTTGTTACCTGAATGTAACAATTTGGTTTTGTTGAAATCCAGGAAGTGATTGAATTTTATACAATGCTCAGAGAAGCCAGTGGTATTTTTGTTTTGTAAAATTATCTTTTTATGTTCTTCAACACGAATATTTATATTCCTTCCTGTCTGTCCAATATAGAAAGCAGGACATTTGTCGCAAAATATTTTATAAACACCACTGTTTTCTCCGATGTTAGATCGTGACAGTGGTGTTTATAAAATATTTTGCGACGAATGTCCTGCTTTCGTGTTTTTTTTATTTTAAAGTTTATACTTTGTTCTTTATGATGTTTCACCAAGTGATGTGCGAGAATTCAATCTTAGTTATTACTTTTCATTGTTTATAACGAACTAAAAGAATAATCATTTTTCTCCATTTATTATAACGAACATGTTTTTTCGAAGATTGTCAACCAATTAACTTGTTAGGTATCTTATATTTTCGTATCTTCCAATTATCCTTCAGTCCATATATTTCCTCTTCCGAGCGAATAAACAAGCATCCTGATGTGAACTAATTCACCTATGCTTTGAAAACCATCATGTTGCCATTTCTACAAATATTCTCTTCATTCGCCCTATAAAGCTTTATCAGTGATAACGCCTAACAATTGCCCAACAAACTAACAACTCCAGCAAAAAGAAACTGCCTTCTTTGGCAATCAGTGTGAGTTATACACTTATGGCCCACGCTACATAAATAGCAATATCGCATCTCAGTTGACCGTTTAGCATGGTTTAATGACAAATTGGACTACTGTAAGCTTCTTATTGGATCTAAGTTGGGACTTAAATAACAGTACAATGAAGTCGTAAAGAACAGAGGAAATTAATATCACTAGTATGGGCATTAATGACAGTTGTAAAAATGCAGATTTTATTATATAGCCCTCTAAGGCGAAAGGATAACTCTGAAATATTCTCAGTAGATTGTAGGTATTATTGGTTATTATCAATTCAATACAATTGAAAGCATAGTACTCAACGGAAAATGCTTATATTGCTGCTGGAATCTTTTCTACAACATCTAGAAAAACTCAAATCAAAAATTTTGATTTCATCACATATATTGTTTTTACCAATAATAGACTAAATCACTATATCGAAAATCAACAGTGAGGTGTAAAAGTGGTTTTTGAATTCGTTTTAGAACTAATGGAACACGATTTTTTAGAATTTTCTGCTTTTTTTCACCTAAATGGAACCCCATCGTTAATCTAAGAGCCTGAAGAGACGAACTCAGTTTGAAAACCTATAAAATTGCTTGAAAAATACCGGTTTGAAAAATATTCGCTAATACACCTATTCGCTACTCTCTTGTCCTAAGCATCAAAATAATCCAACTTACCAAATTTCACCTAATTTAGGTTGATGGGGAATATATACATAGGTATAATAATAATAATAATAATAATAATAATAATAATAATAATATATATTTAATTCAAGAAATTATTGTTACAATATACAATGTACAGTATACAATAAGGTTGAATTCGTCAACAAAAGAGAAAAAACTTAATACAGTTAACATTATTACAGAAAATTATAAATTCTTCTTTTGAATAGGGTTCACATTTAATGATCAGTTCATATAGAGTTTTCTTAAAAATATTGAGCACTGAAATACATTTCAAAACTTTTGGGAAGAGAGTTGAATAGTTTCAAGGCCGCATATAGAGAGGTGATCTTTGTGTTAAACCTCAAAGTGTGACGTGGATAAAAATATGGTTCATTACGTCTAGTGTTGTTATAATTTTTGTATCCTTCAAAATAAGCTGGATGTAGATACATAAATATCAACACTCCTATTATATATATATATATAAACCACATAGCGTAGGAATCCTATTCTTCCTAAAATATCCCCTGCATGACTCCCTATAACCTAAACATAACATAGTTCTCAACATACACTTTTGTCTTAATAATAACAATTCAGCCAATGAACAACCTCCCCAAAATACTATCCCATATGACAGCAATGATTGAAAGTTGGAGAAATAAACCATTTTCACAGTTTGAAAATCAAACTCTAGTCTTAAGAACACTTACACAGTATATAACTGAGTTTCAGTTTTGTCACAAAGATTGTAAATGTGATTGTTCCACTTAAGATGGTCATCCAGATAAACTCCAAGAAACCTTGCGTGATTGGATATAGAAATCTGTGGAGCGCAATCTCCTCTGGAATCTCAGCTGTAGAACGATCGCAGCAAAAATACTAAACATTCGGTTTTTGCCACATTCATGACAAGACGATTTTCCATGCACCAACTATTCCACACCTTTCAGAATCGCACATGCCTTCTCATTGTCAATTCCAAGCTAGGGGAACTCAATAAAACATTTGTATCATCCGCAAAGGAAAACAAGATCCGCAAAGAATGATTGAAGGACATGACCACGAAGCACCAATGGAAGATCATTTATATAAATGAGAAAAAGAAGGGGGCCAAGAATGCTACCTTGAGGGCACCCAGGTATTATTTTCTTCCAGAGAGGACCGAAAACTTGTTGCCATTTATCATCATCTCTACAATTAGGGGTCCTATTCTTCAAATAACTTTCCATAAGATTCAGTTGTTTATCTCTCACTCCATATCTTTCAAGTTTCATGAGCAGTATGTCAATATCCACACAATCAAACGCCTTCGACAGATCCAAAAACATTCCCACAGGTAGTTCCTTCCTTTCTAAAGCGTCCTAAAAACAGATTTGTATTTAATTCGAAAATAGCTGTTTCCGTGCTTTTTCCCTTAACATAACCATGTTGACTTTTTGAAATGATCCTGAACCTATCGAAGAAACTTAGTAATCTTGATGCCAGTATTTTCCTCGAATATCTTCGCGAATGTAGATATGAGGGTTGATTGGGCGATAGCTATTCGGATCTTTTAAATCTCCTTTCTTAAGTAAGGGCTTTATTATTGAAATTTTCAAAGAATCAGGAAATACACCATCAATGAAAGACCTATTCATCACAATGAGCCAAAAGGTTTTGCAATCAGTTCTATACATGGCTTAATTACATCTATGGATATGCCATCCCATCCCGGTTGATTTGGAGTTTTTCATTTTTTTTAACGATATTTAACTATTTCTTTTTCAGATATATCAAATAAGTAAAATGATTTGTTGTTACGCTCAATTCGATTCACGTTTGAAAGTAGTCGTGGGAAATTTTCTTTGAGTGAGGACGCGACATTTATAAAAAATTATTAAAATTTGTCTACTAGTTCTTGAGGTTCAGGTTCATTCTCTATTTCAGATGAACTTCTTTTTTTTTTACCCATTGTTTGCATTAACAAAAATTCCACATCGTTTTCGACCTATTCGCATATTTTTCCATGATTTTCCTCAAAAATGTTTCTGTCTTTCTCTTATTATAATAGCATCAATATTTGAGTTTGGCCTCATTATATGCTGGAATATATTCCTCTGAATTTCTAGACCGTATGAAAAGGTAATCTAAGAGATTTTTCATATCCTGAACATTATTTGAGGTTGGTGTAATTTGACTAATCTTGCGGTTATTTACCACTCTCAAGGGGAAACTGGATGAAAAGCGTGCTCATGAAACTTGGTGAAAAAAGACTGCCATAATGTGTTCACCTCACTATGGTAATCTCCACATAAATCTGTCCAATCATGACCAGAAATAGCATCCATAAACGCCCTCAATGTGTCCTGATTAACGATTCTGACTTTTCTCCGCTCCGACGTGCCTGTTTTGAGTTCATCAGAGGAAAAATACGAACTTCTGAGCTGAATGGTCAGACCATGTGTTCTTCAGTAAACAGAAGCCGAAACCTACAATATTCGTTATTATATTATCCAAACATGTTGCCGAATTTTTACAAATTCTAGTCGGTTCATTGAATTGTCAATCTGTGTCCAAAACTTTCTATCAATGATGTAAAGCTTTTTGTTTTAGATGTATCTGAAAGTAAATTTATATTGAAGTCACCTGCTAGTATCACATCCGCCCTCTCATGGAGACAGCGAGACAAAAATTTCTGACAGCTTTTCCAGAAAAAATATCGAAATTAATACTAGTGGAATTTGGACGATAAATACAGATAATAATGATGTTTCTCTCTTTTAAACGTACCTGGGCAGCACAGCATTCCACAATAAAAGGAATACTGTATTCTTTAATGTCGACTCTGTCTCTGAAATCTATACCATCTTTGAAAAATAAAGCACTTCCTCCGTGTTCACCCATCATTCCTGCAAAAACTAGAAGCAAGTTCTGTAACGTGGTAGTTTTATAATGTTGGATCTTTTCATAAACTTTTCCAGTGTTATCAGTCACTGCTAAGAAAATCAACACTGTGTGAATCAACAACATGTTGTAGTTTACTAAAGGAAGATCCCATAGATTGGAGGTTCTGATGCAGAAAGCAAAAACTTCGCTTACTTTGAAGAACTGGTTCCACTATATATATATATATATATATATATATACATATATATATATATATATATATATATATATATATATATATATATATATATATATATATATATATATATATATATATATATATATATATATATATATATATATATATATATATATATATATATATATATATATATATATATATATATATATATATATATATATATATATATATATATATAAAATTAAGTGAAACTAGAAAATTTATTTGAAACTATAATGAAACAAACCTCTTAGCGGAGCTGGTAATAAGAGTTCACGAAGCATCGAAATATCTACATCTATCTTTGACGGTACTTGTTGGATTAGTTTCTAATAAATGTCCTAGTTTCACTTAATTTTATAACCACGGTACGAGTTTCGACAACACGAAGAATTCTTACTTATATATATATATATATTATATATATATATATATATATAATATATGTATATATATACATATATATACAAATATATATATATATATATATATAAAATATATATATATATATATATATATATATATATATATATATATATATATATATATATATATATATATAGTAAGTATTCGTAAATGCGAGTTTTTCTTTCATTTATCAATAAGAAAATATATTGATAATAAAATTTTAATTAACGGGTGTCCGGTTTCCAGCATTGTTTATTCTAGTTGAATCTGCTTTGATTATATCATAATTATTAGATTATTACTTAATTTTAAAAAAATAATATACCTACTCAAATTTATTACTCCTTCTGTTAGCAGGTTTTATCACTTACGTGATTTGTGGTGCCATCTAGCGTAGCGCCTTCGAACAGATTCTGAATTATATGAAGATTCCTAGTGGATGTACCGCAATGATCAATACGGGAGAGTTTTATTCAAAAATTGTTTTATACAAATATAACGGTCACATGACTAATAGCTCATTAACTTCTGAAATGAATATACTGAATTCATGATAACTCCCTATCTCTCATAAAATATGAACTGAAAATGATGACGAATGAAAGGATCAAAGGAAGTAAGTATCACCAATATGAGAAGTTTTCAACTTCATACTGTAACTCATACCGAAAAGGTTTCATGTATATTAATTTTTGTATTTATATATATTTATATTATATATATATAATATATATATATATATTATATATATATATATACATATATATATATATATATATATATATATAATATATATATATATATATATATAATATATATATATATATATATATATTATATATATATATATATATATATTATATATATATATATACATATATATATATATATTATATATATATATATATATATATATATATATATATATATAATATATATATATATATATATATATATATATATATATATATATATATATATATATATAATATATATATGAGTAAGAATTCGCCGTGTTTACGGAGCACGTATCGTAGTTATTAAGTGGAGGACTAGGACATTCATTTGAAACTAATCAAACAAACCTCCTAGCGGAGCTGGTTATAAGAGTTCACGAAACATCGAAATATCTATACATCTACCTTAGACGGTATTTGTAAGAAATGTTAATTTAATTATCACAAATCGATGGAAATTGATAGACAGACTGTTTCGCCCTTATTGGGGCTCATCAGTATCATCCATCCACCGAAAGTGATAATCAAACCAACATTTCAAACGGTCTTATATTTCTCCTCTAGTAACTTTATGGCATATAAATATGACACAACGCCACCAGACGGAAACAATTGAACCACGTCTTTCAGATAGAAGAAACACTTCGGCAATGTGAACTCGTACGTCCGGACAGCCGAAGGTGGCTTCTATATCTGCCAGGGTAAAGTTGACACATCAAATCGATGTGATTCAACATTTAACCACCGCAAGTAGCAATCGCTCCGAATTTTAACGCAATCGCAAATGAATGTGAGTAAGAATTCGCCGTGTTTACGGAGCACGTATCGTAGTTATTAAGTGAGACTAGGACATTCATTTGAAACTAATCAAACAAACCTCCTAGCGGAGCTGGTTATAAGAGTTCACGAAACATCGAAATATCTATATCTACCTTAGACGGTATTTGTAAGAAATGTTAATTTAATTATCACAATCGATGGAAATTGATAGACAGACTGTTTCGCCCTTATTGGGGCTCATCAGTATCATCCATCCACCGAAAGTGATAATCAAACCAACATTTCAAACGGTCTTATATTTCTCCTCTAGTAACTTTATCGCATATAAATATGACACAACGCCACCAGACGGAAACAATTGAACCACGTCTTTCAGATAGAAGAAACACTTCGGCAATGTGAACTCGTACGTCCAGACACCCGAAGGTGGCTACTATATCTGCCAGGGTAAAGTTGACACATCAAATCGATGTGATTCAACATTTAACCACCGCAAGTAGCAATCGCTCCGATGTTTAACGCAATCGCAAATGAATGTGAGTAAGAATTCGCCGTGTTTACGGAGCACGTATCGTAGTTATTAAGTGAGACTAGGACATTCATTTGAAACTAATCAAACAAACCTCCTAGCGGAGCTGTTATAAGAGTTCAACGAAACATCGAAATATCTATATCTACCTTAGACGGTATTTGTAAGAAATGTTAATTTAATTATCACAATCGATGGAAATTGATAGACAGGACTGTTTCGCGCCTTATTGGGGCTCATCAGTAATCATCCATCCACCGAAGTGATAATCAAACCAACATTTCAAAACGGTCTTATATTTCTCCTCTAGTAAACTTTATCGCATATAAATATGACACAACGCCACCAGACGGAAACAATTGAACCACGTCTTTCAGATAGAAGAAACACTTCGGCAATGTGAACTCGTACGTCCAGACACCCGAAGGTGGCTACTATATCTGCCAGGGTAAAGTTGACACATCAAATCGATGTGATTCAACATTTAACCACCGCAAGTAGCAATCGCTCCGAATTTTAACGCAATCGCAAATGAATGTGAGTAAGAATTCGCCGTGTTTACGGAGCACGTATCGTAGTTATTAAGTGAGACTAAAACTCGATTTCGTCTCGTTAAATCGTAGGGATAGCTTGTATAATACCTACCACGAGAAACGTTGTTATCAAAATCTGGAAAAATAATTTAAAATTGTACCATATTGCTAAAAATAAAATTGAGCGCTGGCTGCACAAGTTATGTTTGTACTACTTGCACTGCACTACACGCAAGTTGGTAGTAGGTACTGCAAAACTAACAACAAACAAGGGGAATTCCCTGATATTGTCATCGATCGAGCTAGTCGTAAAACCCGAACAAATAAAATTGACTATCAAACAATTAGAATTTGATGTACGTTTATATTTGGTACAACTTAAAAAGCTCTTCAGGTGTGAGCCATTCTTGAGAAAAATTGATTTGAGTTCGAGTCTTTCGAGTTGTTCGGGTGTTTCAATAAGCTTCGAGTAGGTACTGTTTTAGGAACTAGTTCTCGATATTTGAAAACTAAACAGCAATATTAAAAACTAGTGCAGAATAAGGTTGCTAAGGTTGTATGTTTGATTCACATTGTTAGTCTAGCATTGTATTTTAGTTGCATCAGTTTACATTGCACTATATTATTGTAACACCAACACTTGTGACCTCCTGGCGAATGAAAAAGAGTGACCAAAGTTTCTTGTCAGTTCTCATGGCTCAACCCCAATCAGCTAACTCACTCTAGGAAAATTGGCTCAAATAGCTATTTCACAAGTAACATGGATGTCATTTACTAACATGAATATCAATTTGAATTTGATTGTTCGTATGCAACTTTGATTGTACCTAATGGATATTTAAAATAATATACGTTTAAACTATTTTATTAACAAAGTTATAAAAAAGCCAACCAATTTGATTTGTAAAAGTAATTAAAAAAATATAGTGAGTTTATTTCCAAAACTGGTATATAATGCACACATATATATGTGTTCCTACGTAGCCACTCCGGGTTGTCACGCGCACACATTTTCGGTTTTATTCTCTAATCTGAGTTTAATAACATAAACTTATATATATATATATATATATATATATATATATATATATATATATATATATATATATATATATATATATATATATATATATATATATATATGTGTGTGTATAGGTATTATAGATATAAATTGGACCATATTCGAGAATGAGATGATTTTGCTCTTTTTATGGACATTTTTCAAAAAATGTATATTCTAGGTATATCTTCATACAAAGATTTTATAATAATGAACAAAGTCAATAAAAAATTTATGATTTATCATCACGTTCAGTTGTCAGTATAGTTTGATAGTATTGATACCGAAACATGGCGAATATTTATATGAAATAATATTTCATTATACGTACTTAGATATTTTTTATTTCGAGTGAACGTCAACGTGATATCAGCGAACTAAAATGAGAACGGAAATGAAACAAACACGTCCGGCCAACTGACAGTTCGACTCAAACGAAGATAGAAATGTGAACTGAAATGATTATGCAAAAAGCTATTTTTGAGGATATAAGAAAGTACCTTACAGAAAAACATGTGATAGAAACTTGGATTGATTGGGCCGATACATCATGTAAATTAATAAACATAAACAATCCATTTCGTTATAGATCAAATACGCATGACGCGCGTTTTGGCGAATCTTCACCTTATAACCAGCTCCGCTAGGAGGTTTGTTTGATTAGTTTCTAATAAATGTCCTAGTTTCACTTAATTTTATAAGTACGGTACGTGTCTCGGAAACACGAAGAATTCTTACTTTATATATATTTATATATATATATATATATAGATATACTATATATATATATATATATATATATATATATGTATATGTATATATATATATATATATATATATATGTATATATATATATATATATATATATATTTAGTTCGCGTCCATATTGGCATCCCGCCTACTAAATCTGCGGTTCAAGTAGCATCCGAAGTAAATTGGCATCCAATATACAGATGCCAATTTGACTTTCTCAAAAAACTTTTCCTGTGTGTTGATATACTTATTATTCATGCGTAAAAGCGATTAAAACGGTGGATGCTATTTTGATAATTCTTCGAAAAATACGAGTATATTGTAGTTCGAGTGTATATGTGCTAGGGTGCGCTAGTTCGATTGTGTATACTTACAAGGCAGTCAGAAGAGCGGTTAATTTGGCATCCATAAATCTGACAACGTTGCGGCTGGCAATCCTCTAGCGAATTACGTGATTGTTTGGATATTTACGTTAGTCTCGTTTATAAATGAAAAGCGAATTGTGATTTTGCTAAATCCAACTAAGTATAAGTGCACTTCAAATTCATTGAAAGGCTGTTACTTTGAAATTCTTGGACAGGATCTAAAACGTTTTTTCATTTGTATTGATTTCTGTGAATTCGTAACTATTCATTATTCAAGTTTAAGTGTAATATTGAAAAATATCATCTACTTCTCCGACTATATAGAAATTAATGACAGTAATTATTATGATGATTGATTCAGTTTCGTTTCTTCTACATGGAAGTGAAATTGAACTTTTGATCATTTTTCCCTAAGAAAAAAATGATATTAGTTTCAGATTATTGAGTAACATTTTTTCATAATATGACACCTTACTAAATAATGAATACCATTTCAAAAAAGGTTTATATGCTTTATAGAAGCATCTATTTGCAGAGCACCAAAAAACTTAAAAAAAAACAAATTAATATTCATAAAAACATAGAATTGGCTAGAAATGTTTTTTTTTCAGTCAACTGAAAATCTGAAAATTCATAATTTCTTTGAAAAAATATCATATAATTTTAGTACCTGTCAGTTAGTTACATAGGTAATTCGGGCTATTTAGAGTCTAGATTTCAAAATATTTATCAGATTTATGTATGAACTTATGTCTAATAACTTCTCTATTATGAAATTGTTCTGCCTTATAATCACAGTTATTTCGGATATCAAATTTTCAGGAAATAAATATTATCTTAAGAGATAGATATAACAATGTCATTCGATCGAATATTGAGAAAATCGTCATAATACGAGGATGGAAATTATTGAGAAATATTGAAATTTTTTCATCAAATTTAATTTTCTGGTCGATGAAGCTAAAGTTTTAACTATTCTTAAAATATTCTCATTCCTGTTCGGTCTATGTCGACATTTAATATTTGAATTCTAATTTGCGGTTACTTTGGCATCCATATATACTCGGCAATCTTGTTTGTAACGAACTTGTTACAGATTGCAGTTACTTTAGCATCCGTAAACATGGAAGATTGAAATTTCAAATAATTATGGGCTTTATGGCGGGAATTTGGAGGTTCTCGTTTATTTTTATAAGAGGAAAACGGGGTCGTGGAGTATCTGTATGGTGTACCTAAAACTTTCATTCCTATGAATGGGTACTGGGGTTATGAAAAAATTTGCTCAATTAGCTTTAATAACTGAGATTGAATTCTTTTGAACTGAGATTGAATTAGCTTTAGGTGACAATGAAAAAGCTCAATTTTTAACATCAACTAGGCTGAGAAAACATCTAGCCACAATAACACAAATATTCAACATGGAAAAAACTGAACTTGCAGAACAGCAGCTTGCATCCTTCATGGGACATACTGATAAAACTCACGAAGAATGTTATAGATGACCAGACGAAATTTATCAAACTGGAAAAATAAGTAAGTTGCTGTTAGTATGCCAAGAGGAAGACCTATATAAAGGTAAAAGTTTGCAAAAATTGGCATCCTGAAATAGATGAGTAAACAGAAAATTACATTCCTTTGGAACATGATATACAGATAGGAAATAACAAAACACTGAGCAAGACTGCGAAATGCAGCAAAATGATTCCTTAGACATGAAACCACCTAAAATATTGTCTACTGAAACAAAACCTTAAGCAAAGTGAATATTGGTTCCTTGGACAGCAGAACAAAAAAGTCTAACCAAGAAATTTTTCATAAACCACATTCAAGAAAGAATCGTACTGAAGAAACCTAAACAATTTAATCGAAAAATATTCTGAAATATTTTCAAACAAAACATGGTCACAAATAAAAGAGTACCTAATCAATTCAATAAAAAAAATCAGCGTTGTAGTGTATTCAGATTTATTATTGATTCAAAGAAATCTATGAAATACGTTATTATTTCAGTTTTCGTTATTTGTGTAGTGTGTTCTTATCTACTCATTAAGTTAATATTTTTTGAAAAATGTTTTACTCAATTCTACTTTTATGCACGTTCTTTGACACCTTAGTTTTTGTCTGTATCTATAACTAGGTACATTAATAATAAAAATGTGATTTTCGAGTAATATGTCTGACCTACTAATTAATTCAGTGTTCAATCAAAGTTACAAATTATTTAGATAACAAACCTGTTACTCTAATGTTTGTCCCATTCACTTTACTCCTGAAAAAATCCTGATTTATTTAAACTTGGAAGTAATCGAAATATTATTTTAAGGCAATTACAGACTAGAAGCGAAAGGTATAAATAGTACTTGAAAATAGGTTATCCTCGCAAATTTTGATAACCTAATTCACCAAATGCTATCAAACCAAAGATGTGAAAAGAAACCAGGAAACAAAGAAATTCATAACCTGCTGCTCACCTGATAAACTCAATACCTATAACATTTATGAATGATTCGCAAGAGATTATTTTGTGTTGTTTTATAATATAGGCATTAATTTTTTATTGAAAACACTATAATAAATTCGAACTTATATTAATATAGTAGGTGATTGAATCATTGGAATATATCACAAAAATTAAACAAATCTGAAAACGTGAAAATGCAGATTTTATAGCTCATGGAACACATGATATTAGAGGAACAAAGATTATTTTGAATTTATTGAAATAGAAAATAAAATGTATTAAAATTTAAGCACCTGATCAAGAAGTGAAAAGGTCACCTTCAATTGAAACCATATACAAAAAAATTTCTCACAGAATCTTCTATTTTATCATTTGAACCAAAGCAGCCATCCAGCTTTATGTGATATGTATCTCAAACAATTACATTTTACAGAAAATGTTCAAGTTAATTCCGAAGATCATGAGAACATGAAAACCGGCTTACTTATTTAGGAATTGGCAACACTGTAGTGATGCCACTTTGGTTCTCCTCTGTACGTGAAAATATACAAATGGATGCCAAAGTAGCCGTTGTGCTGAACGGAGTTCACTTTGGCCACATTTCTAATACAATATACACGATATACAGATAAGGATGCCATTTAACTACGATGTTTGTAGGGATGCCGATTTGTTCCCCAACTAAATATATATATATATATATATATATATATATATATATATATATATATATATATATATATATATATATATATTTATATATATATATATATAATATATATATATATATATATATATATATATATATATGTATATGTATATATATATATATATATATATATATATATAATTTTCATACTGAAATTAAATCTAGGAATCAATGATTCTATTTTAAAAATCATTAAAAAAACCCTTTGGATGAACTGAGAATTTTAGGCAGCGCTTCCATATCCCGCAATCTGCTTTAATGTGAGAGATTTCAATCAACTTGCAGAATCTGTTTGTGAGGTAATTTTTATAAGTATGGAACTTTTCGTTCTACATAACTTTAAGGGCTCGTTCAGATACGGCGGGAACCGCACGATTTTAGAATCAGGTGGGAATCGCGCGGGTCCCATTTATATAAGTACTTTTGCAATCGTTCAGACGTAACCGCGCGGTTGGTCAACCCGCGCGGTACCCGCCACTCAACCGCCATAAGCCCAGCTACGAATAACAAATTATGCATATGGAAGCTGCTAACGAACTTAATAAAAAAAACCTCTATAACGTTGTTATAGAGAGTAATGTTATAGTTGTTATACAATAATTACAGAGTATTTAGGTTTAAATCTATGCCATTTTTGTTTCATAAAAAAGTACTACAGAACAACTATACCATAATTGACGCCATTTTAAAAGTGAATTTCGTTTGTGTATAAGTTTTAGACGACATTTGTTATAAAAACCATGTATTTAAGTAAATGGAAACAGATTAAAAAAAGTGGAGCATTCAGTAGGGAAACGAAAAGAATTTACGAAAGCTTATTATGTGATAGAATTTCCGTAAATAACAGCAATGACAGCAAAGCTACAAATAAGAATTTCCAGGTTACCGCATTAAAAACAGATAGTGTAGTTATTGAGGTACCAAAGACCTTAATCGTGGAACAAAACAATAGAATAGACAGCGGCATAGAAAACCAAGAAGATGACGAAGTTATGGTAAAAAGAAATGACTGGCTAATAGAGCTTCAGAACAATAATCATGAAGATTTTAAATGTAGACCAAATTAGGTATTCCTCTGTGTTGATAATGTTATTAAATACGTAGTTTGCATACAAAATTTTCCATAGGGTTTTTAAGGGCGAACAAGGTGGCAAGTTATACCAAGTGACAGTTGGCTACGGAAATAAGAAGTTAATGTCACCCAGGCTATAATTACGGATCAATTGCCACCTCAATCTCCAAAATAGTACCAATCAGGCGATAATAGAACATACATATTATATATCCACATCCATAAATACACATATACATAGACTGCTAAAATCGTAATACTTCCTTTTAGTTTAGCCACAGTCGAGTAAAAACATTGTGAGCCATATTGGAAATATTTTTGACTCGTAAAAAAAGTCACAGGGAAATATTGTATGCAAATTTCCGCTTTAATAACGGTAATATCACCAGAGAAATCTTCAGTGAAAAAATCGTTTATGTATTTATATATTTTTTCTTTCAAAATGCAGCCTGCCTGTACTAATTTTAGTGCTTAGGGAAATCTTGTTAAACAAGACAACACTTTTTAGTAGGCACATTTGAGTTATAGTAGTTGCTTATGAAGTATATTAGCTCTGTAATCATTGCAATCGACACAAAAGATTCATATTAGTTGGCATCCATATTGGAAGTACGAGATAAGCTTTCCATTTCGTCGCCATTTTGTAAAGAAACAAGAAAAATTCAGATAAAAACTAATATGAAACATACATGGGCCAAATATTATCAGTAATATGATGTATATTTACTTTCTAACTGTTTTTTATACATTTGGCGGCAAAATGTATCTATAATTTTTTTTTTAATACTTAATTAGTTTTTAACATTGTAGAAAAATGAGATAAAATGAGGGCGCAATAAAAAATTACCATATATATACCACATATTTCACATTAATTTTTCTTCCGCATTAAAATTTATTCGTCTTTAAATTTCAAACTTACTAGAAAATTCAAATAAATGGTGAAGGTACTTTATATATTATGGCGTCCATATCATTTTTAACGCGTATCAATGATTTAAAGTGACACAGAAGCATTTTGTCTTCAAAAGATGTAAAAAAACCTATTAAAGTTTTGTAACTATAACGTCACGCAACAAAATAATTGTATAATGGAATACAATATGTACGGTTAACGAACAAAAATATAGAAGTTCTTTATACGCTCTATAATAGAATTTTAAGACACTATTTTAGAACTATCATAGAATTCGTATGACATTGCTCTGTGACTATCGCATAGAAATTCTTTACGACATGTAAGAACGTTTACACAACTATTCTATAAATGTTTTCTACATACCTTACAGAACAACTTAAAGAACTGAAAAGTTCTTTAGCACGGGGCCCATTTATTTTGTATAACTGCTGTAAGAACGTTTTGAGAATGTTCTTAGAACAAACATTGCTCTATAAAATTTGCTGAGAAAACGTTCTCTCAACTTTAATAGAACATAAAATTGTTAGCTGGGAAGGGCTCGTTCAGACACGGCGGGAACCACACGATTTTAAAATCGCGTGGGAATCGCGCGGGTCTTATTTATATAAGTACTTTTGCAATCGTTCAGACGTAACCGCGCGGTTGGTCAACCCGCGCGGTACCCGCGACTAAACCGCCAGAAAATAGAATCGTGCGGTGCCCGCGCGATTCTGTTCCTTATGGAGCCTCTCCTCAGCGTTCAGTTGCGTTGTTGGAACCGCACGATTCGTACGCCACAACAAGAACACGCGCGACATCGCTATGGATTGTTTAGACATTGAAATATCTCCTTTGATCAATTCAATCAGTTCATCAGAAGATTTTATTGACATTCTCAAATAGTCAAAAAACTTTTCCTCGACCATCCTTAATTTGGGTTATAATTTTACGAATTGGCCATGTACGAGTCGGTCACTTAATACTGGATGCACCCAATACTGCCTTCTTCTTTTCTTTTTTTCTATGAGCAACCACATTAAACATAGTATTTCTTCGTCAACTTCCATTTTCAAACTAACGCTATCCGCTCGCGCCAATCGCGTACTAACCGCTCTGTCTGAATAAATAACACAATTTTGCGATTCCAAACCGCACGATTCTAAAATCGCGCGGTTCCCGCGTATCTGAACGAGCCCTAAATACCATCATCCTCTAAGACCTACTTCCACAAATATAGAGATTTCACTGAAAGGTCCTCAAACCTGTCAGATAAGCCAGACAATTATATGAATTTAGAATTTAGAGATTATGCGAATGATAGGGAATAAATGCAAGTTAATCATCCAAACAGCAAACAAGCATTAAAAAACAAATTAACCAATAAGCTTCTATGTACATTGTACCGTCGGCTCTTGTCACATACCTATAGTCACTGGCATAGAAAATCAGCAACAAATTTTGTCAATCTACGTTTACATCAATTATTAAAAACAATATCACATTGGCGTACCTACAGCACAAAAAAAATTAAAGCATTTGTAACAATATTATTTTTACAGCCCTATTTGTGAGGAGTCATTTGAAAAATTAAGAGCTTCATAAAATAACTTTTTTAATTAATCGAATGGAACTGGCATTTACTTGGTGAAAGTTCATATTCATAACTTTATAAAGAAATAAGAAAACTAACTTTTCACAGGTTGAAATAAAAATCTATTGAGTAAACGCGTTTCGTCATAACATTGACTTCATCTCGTACTAAACTATGGTATTACCTACAAAACAATCTATTTATACGAAAATTGAATATAACAGAGGGGTTCCTAGAGAAACTAAATAACAATAAGCAATTCATTCAGAGCTATTAGTAGGTACCTACATTGAACAGATTAAGGAGAGGAGAAGGGTTTACTTCAATCTGGTCGTTAACTAAATTTCCGGAATTTTTATATTTATTGATGTATAGGGATTCCCAACAGTTGGTTTTATGGAGACTATTTTCAAATTGTAATCTATTATAATTGTGATTAAAGGTATGGTTTTCTTGAATAAGATGGCACGCATAATTAGAATCAGCTTTCTGCTTAATATAGCTACGTTGGTGTTCGTGTATTCGAGTTTTGAAATTTCTAATTGTACGTCCTATATAGAATTTTTCACAATCGTTACAGTCAAGTTTATAAACACCAGTACGTTCATCTCTATGAATTTTTGAATTGTTGTTTTTAATCAATTTTCCAATGCTATTATTGGTTTTATATGAAATTTTGAAATTTTGTTTTTGAAAAAACAATTTCAGGTTTTCGGAAGTTTTGCCCAAGTATGTTAAACTGTTAAATACTCAACTTTTTTCGGATATAAGTGGGTAAATTTCTGAAATTGCCATTTTGTATTTTTTCCTCTGAATGAGGCTGTCAATCATATTAGGTGAATAACCATTATTTACTGCCATTTGTTTAATTATATGCAATTCCTTCTGCAAATTAGCTTCGGACAACGGAATTTTGAAAAGTCTATGAATCATACTATGATAAGCTGCTAATTTATGTGCATGATCAAAAACATTCAAAATATTGTATCACCTCACAATTCAAAATTATTTTCTTAAGATGTGAACAATCTGTTTCCTAGCACTCCGCCTAATGAAACTGTAGATTTAATCAAAAATTTTCTTATTTCTAATAATGTTCATACACTTATACAGTCAGATATTACTCATTTACTGGAAATTTGTTTAGAACAAAATTATTTCAGTTTCAACAACGTTTGTTATAAGTAATGAGGAAGGTTTGATTATGGGAAATCCCTTAAGCCCTTTGTTATCAGAAATTTTTATGGATAATTTAGAGAAAACTATTATGAACCACTTCAGCAGTAAATACTTTCTTTATTGGCATAGATACGTTGATGACGTCATTGTTTGCTACACTGGTACAGATAGACAATTGGATAATTCCATTACTTATAATAATTCCATACACCCTCGTATTAAATTTTCTCTAGAAGCTGAAATGAATAATTCTATTAATTACTTAGATTTAACTATTACCAGAAAAAGCAACAAACACGCATTTTCAATTTTTCATAAATCATCTCATACATATATTACAATTCATAACACATCACTACACTCTTTTTCACATAAATTAGCGGCTTATCATAGTATGATTCATAGACTTTTCAAAATTATGTTGTCCGAAGCTAATTTGCAGAAGGAATTGCATATAATCAAACAAATGGCAGTAAATAATGGTTATTCACCTAATATGATTGACAGCCTCATTCAGAGGAAAAAATACAAAATCGCAATTTCAGAAATTTACCCACTTATATCCGACAAAAGTAGAGTATTTAACAGTTTAACATACTTGGGCAAAACTTCCGAAAACCTGAAATTGTTTTTTCAAAACCAAAATTTCAAAATTTCATATAAAACCAATAATAGCTTTGGAAAATTGATTAAAAACAACAAATCAAAAATTCATAGAGATGAACCTACTGGTGTTTATAAACTTGACTGTAACGATTGTGAAAAATTCTATATAGGACGTACAATTAGAAATTTCCAAACTCGAATACACGAATACCAACGTAGCTATATTAAGCAGAAAGCTGATTCTAATTATGCGTGCCATCTTATTCAAGAAAACCATACCTTTAATCACAATTATAATATATTACAATTTGAAAATAGTCTCCATAAAACCAACTGTTGGGAATCCCTATACATCAATAAATATAAAAATTCCGGAAATTTAGTTAACGACCAGATTGAAGTAAACCCTTCTCCTCTCCTTAATCTGTTCAATGTAGGTACCTACTAATAGCTCTGAATGAATTGCTTATTGTGATTTAGTTTCTCTAGGAACCCCTCTGTTATATTCAATTTTCGTATAAATAGATTGTTTTGTAGGTAATACCATAGTTTAGTACGAGATGAAGTCAATGTTATGACGAAACGCGTTTACTCAATATATTTTTATTTCAACCTGTGGAAAGTTAGTTTTTTTATTTCTTTATACAGTTATTTAATTAATGTATACATTAATCATATTGGCGATTGATAAATGTTTTTTTTTTGCTAAAATAACACAGAAATTACTTTTAATGGGCATGTCACTCTTCAATACAAACTATAAGTTGAACTAGTAAACTTATACAATAATTGAAAGTCATCATTCAACTCTCCTAAAGTTCTTTCATTACCATTGTGTTATGTAATGCGGAAGATCGAATGCTCACATTTTTAATGGTCAACGTATGCTTGTGAAAATTATTCGTCTAAAAACAAAAATAAAAAATAAACTGGGATTAATACAATCGAATAGATTATAATTTAGAAGATAATCCTAGTTATTCATTTATTTCAAAAAAGTTAACAATAAAGTCATTTATAACAGTTATAAAATCAAAACTTAGAGCAATGAGATTTTGATGAAAATAGTTTTCTCTATATCTCTCAAATATATACATTATTTTTTTTGTTTTTTAAAAAGAGGAGGGACGTGTGCCCTCTCACACGCCCGTCCTCCGTACAATTTGGCTTCGTCAACACTGGACATGTAGCCATCAAATACTAAATGAGGGGAACCACTAAAATCTCAGAACGCATACAAACACCCAAGAACACGGTGGGAATCGAACCCACCAACTCCGTCAACGAAGACGGCATAGCGTTACCTATACCGCTCAGCCACGGAGCCTCCAAATATATACATTACTTATATAACAATTAACTTCTTGCTTTCACGTTTTGTTCTTTTGATCTTTATGAATGAAAATTTATACAAAGGAATGGAACCAAAGGCAGGCCGCTACTTGTCACAAAAAATAAAAATAAATTTTGACATGTTTTAACTGTTCACTTGAATACCCCTCTCAAGAAATTTTGTGGAAGGGTTCTCATGATTATGTAGATATCGCCATTATGAAACAATCTGAAATCCGCGTTTTACCAACTGGCCCCTGCGACAGCTAGCCCTGGTCACCTGTGCCCAAGAAAAAGAAATTGTTAGGTAAGGATCCCTTCGAGAACTACCACTCTAGTAATAAGATTGGAAGAACTGATGTCTTCAACGAACAAATATTTTCAAGGAGTCATGCAGCAGTACGAGATTTTGATAGTAGGAAACATCTTTTTTTCGTCATGATCAACATTTTGGTATGAAAGGTTGAATATTCAAACTATTTCAACTGTATTATCGGTAGAATAATCAAAACTACATATTGATTGATTTGTAAAAAAAATTTACCCATCAAAATTAATTTTAAATATTAAATTAATTAATTTAAAATGAATGATTAGTATTGGAGAAGAACATTAGTAGGGTAGAATAACTAAACACGAAAAAGAAACAAATGCTTTAGAACTATTATTTAGTGAAATTTCTATGTAATTCCACGCCCAAATGAGCAAATGCACATTCACATCGTATTTACTGCATTACACGGATGCTTATTCGCATACGCCGATATTCCGATCATACTTCATATCATACTTCTTGTTGAAATAACAATTCCACAAGCAGTCACATGGATAAGGTTATTCGCTGTAATTCCTAATACTTACTTATTCACAATTCAGACTGAACCACAATATCCGACACCTTCTATACCTATACGACGGAAAGAACAACTTAATTTATTTAAATGGAAAAGGATTTCTCGTTTCAACATGAAGAATGTTCCAGTAACATTTTCCAAAGAAAAGTCGAGATCTGGATAGAAGTCTATGTCGAATAAAACCGAAATCAATATTTACTATTATGCAATAATTCGATGCATCATAATAATATTGTAAAAATCAATGCAATTTTTATATAAAGACTGGAATCTCAGAAAATGCAGGTAAAAAGAGATAACTTTGACTTAACTTTAATGGGCATGTAACATTGCAGGAAACATTTTTTCTTAATGAATTAATAAATTGAGTGCAGAATGTGACTTATAAAAATATGTCTATATTATGTTGAATATTTCTAAATATATATGAACGATTTAGGAGGTAATTATAACAAATGTTGAGAAAATTTCATACATTTGGCACATACCAACCACAAATTTTAGTTGCTCTTAAGGTAAAAACGTTAAATAGTTATCAATTTAAATATATCAGTCTTCAAAGCTCAAGCAAAGCAAATAGTACCTAGACTATAAGACGATCTCTTTTGCAATTTTAGGTACCGTCATCGCTTTGATTCAAGAAGGCATAGTCGAGTTGACAGTAACAAGTGGCGCCGCCGTCCGTACCGTCAGCCTTCTAGATTTTCCTGTTTTTACAGTAACTAGCTGTCATGTCACCGCTCGACAGGGCGACTTGAATTCCAATTTAAAAAACCAATAACAGGATTCTTATTTATGGTTTAATCTGAAGAAGTATAGGAGTATTCTAGTCTGAAAAATGCACATGTGTAATTGATAGGTTGGCTTTTTTGCCGTTTGGCTGCAGGCGAGAGAGCAGGGACTGCATTTGACCGGAAAAAATGTCTCAAGCTGTTGAAGGCTATGTACTTCTTTCTTTTTTTGGTTTCGATGTTCATAATTTTCTTTGTGATTAATATTTATGGATATGGTCCCATTAATTATCATAGTGAGAAATATTTTATATTTCGAAACCGATAACTAAGAACGTCCACGCTGAACATTATCCTTACACACTTGAAAATAAGCTTAGGGTTTTATATGCAGTTTACTTATTATTTTAAGGTTATTTGTTTTCAAATTAACGATTCCCTTTTTTGTTGTGTACTGCAATCAAAGATCTGGTATAATATTTTGACAGTGTCAAGTCTAGGGTTTAATATATACCTACTAAAAGAGAGGAATTTAAGAGATTCATAGTCAGTAGAAACAGAACCGGATGACCAATTTCCTTACAGTATAACTTTTTCAAATTCTTAATAGTGATTGAATGACTGATTAAAATAGTATATATTAGAAGAAGCCTTTGACTGAATGCAGCACAATTCATTTCACACATGCTGTGGGTTTAATTTATATCCGATTTTGAACATGTACTTGCATTAAATGAATTGTGAGTTATGGTATAACCGATTCAATTTCTTTGAAATGAGATGAAAAATAAATAGTTATGTCAATTTTAATGAATTTGTATGAATAATACAAAAATGTGCTACGTCATCAGCACGGCCCTTTCGCAAAGAAGATCTGAGTTCTGAAACATTCAACAGTAATTTCAGTAGGTTTACCGTATCTTACAGGACAAACATGAAAAATGACAAATTATATCGCCTGTATATTAGCCCAGAAAGGTTGAAAATTTTTGTCACATGGTTAAAACATTATCCTTCATTCACAAAATTGTTTATCAAATTCGGTAGTCGCTAAAATTTTAATACAGGTTCATTTTATAGTAAAATTATTATAATAATATAAAAATAAAGGTACTCAGCTTGATATAAGATAAAAGAATTTACAATTTCTCATGATTGGTGATTTTAAAATTTAATCAATCGAAGAAAGTGCCTGAGGCCCAACTAAAATGGGTGCTTTTGTAGGCCAGCGTTGGAGGAAATTAGTGTCCGCTAAGCAAAACTATACGTAAGGGACACTCACTATGTTTATGGATACAGGCTTGTTTTAGAAACCAATTTCTAGTTTTGTATTTTGCAGCCTGCCAATTTTTTCAATGAGCAGTAAATGAAAATATTTGTTTTTGAATTATAAACACAAAATTTGTAATATTCTTATGCACGTGTCGCCACAATGCAATAAATTTTGCTTGAATCAGTTGAAAAATGTAAAAATGTTTATAGACCTCTATTCCTTCATTCTCACCACTGACTGATTTACGGGAGAAAAATGGAAATACCCAAAATTCTCTCTAAATGAAAATAGTTTTGTTGAAGCTTTGTACCAATAGTGAAATAAAGGACTCTTCATAATTCAGAAACTGCAAAGCTGGATTTATTAGGTGATCATGGGTCAAACGGTTTTGAATTCAAGTTTTCTGCTATATATCTACATAAATATATATATATATATATATATATATATATATATATATATATATATATATATATATATATATATATATATATATATATATATATAATCAATACAAGGAGTATTGCCGTAACTTCTAACTTATAAAAGGTTATATTGGGCACTAGGCAAAAGGAGGCTAGATTTAAATCAAACAACCCTTGGTCATGAACGTCAGGTTATGCACTGCATAACCTGACTTGGCCATGTCGAAGCCGGTCTTTTTTTATGATAATTTTAGTTGATTATCATGTTCCAGAGATTTAATATCCCCTTTTATACTTGTCATCATTATGCTTTTGTTTGTTTTTAAATAATTTTTGAATGCTCCCTCTGTGTCATTCGTTGTTCGTCGCTCTATTTTCACAACTTGTCACATCATCCTGATGAATGTCCCAAACTAAGGACCGAAATATAGATGTTCATGACCAATGGTTGTTTGATTTAAATCTAGCCTCCTTTTGCCGAGTGCCCAATATAACTTTTTATAAAATATATATATATATATATATATATATATATATATATATATATATATATATATATATATATATATATATATATATATATGAGGGATCTAGAACCAAATGCGGCAAAATCCCATTGAAATTCAAATTTCAAATTCAGGGTAAGTTTCAACAGGCAATCTCCAGGTGTCAGTTGGTATCAAAACCGGCAAAGTCCCAAACAGCCAATCAGACTGCCGCAATGAGATTATTTTGGCGCTAGTCTCGTTTTTTACTTTTCTCTGGCTTCAGTTTCATTTCAGTAATCGCATAGAGAATGTGTTAGTTTTGAAAAAACTAATATTGCAAGTCAAACAAGAGCATTGCGACTGGATCGGTTTTCTATTTAGAATGTAGGCAGAGACTGTGATGTCCATAACTGGATAGAAGCAGTTTCAGCAAATCTAACAACTGCTGCCTCTTGGAATTTTGGATCAAGACATGCAAAAAGATTTTACTTGACCCGTTGTAAAAGTGGTAACATTTTTTTTAAGGGAAGAACCACATTATAGGCATGATTTTAATACCGCAAAAAATGTTTTTAAATAAAGGAAAAACACCTAAATCTATTCGTCCAACATTAGTTAATCGTTGTAATAATCCCGTTAGTATATATCTCCAAATAAATGATGTGGAAAACACAGTGGAGAGAACTGGAGAGAGTTACAGGAGTTGGCCTACTACAACGAGGTTATTGATGAAGAAACAGTGATAACAAATTCACAGGAAACCAATGACTATCACACAAGTAGCGAATTTTTTGAAGAGTTACCAGATGTTTTGATTTAGCTTAATATAATTACTGCTATCTGTTAATATAATGAAAACAAACCTTCTGTATTTTATTATTGAGAACTTTCACAAATATTTTAAGTCTAAGTCTACTGTAAATCTAAGCAAAGATTTGAGCCCTCGGAAAAATTCACATCGAATATGGGTTTGTGAAACTTCCAAATACGTTTTTACGCCTTCTTATACCTGAAAATATGCGAAAATAATGAGGTGAAAAATTGGAAAATGACGTCTACTTTGTCTTCTACTTACGTTGCATTAACAATTCAATTATCTATGAGTTAATCCGTTGAATAGCTGAGACCAAAATCTTCGATTTGCGATCTTATAGAACCCCATGCAATAGCCCAATAGCTCCTTTTGAACAGAAGTTACCAGCGATTTGAAATACCTTAAAATTTATATTTTAAAAAATTCCAATTTTTACCCATTTACAATTTGCATACATAGGTATATATTTTCCGGCATTTCAAATCACTGTAACTTCTGACTTCTATCCATGAGGTCCTTGGTCGTACAAGGTTCTATAAGACGCCAAATTGAAGGATTTTGTCTCAGATATTTATGAGATTGATTTAGGTGGTTCCATTATTAAGGCAACGTAACCAAGAGATAATATTTTTTTTCAACTTTTTGACTATTTTTTAGGTTCAAGAAAGCGTAAAAACGTTTGTGTTTCACAAAACCATATTCGATGCAAAAAATTTCCCGAGGGTCTAAATCTGTGTTTAGATTCAAAGAAGACTCAAACGAGAAGTGGAAAAATGTAAAAAAACGTAAAATGGCAAAAATCAAAAAGACATCGCTTGCAATCGATTGTACTTTTGAAGTGTAATAGCCTAGTTATTATTCGTGAAATTTGTAAATGGATTTAAAATTTGCAAAAAAATTTAAAATCTTGATTTTGACTCCACTTGCATAGCCAATTTAACCTTAAATCAAGCATATCATCTCATCATCAATCTACCACTCACTCACATAGTCAATCATATTGCAATAAATTACGCGAATGTGGTCAACTTATCATTTACAATTGAAATATATAGGGATTATTACTAGTAATCTCATTAATTATACTGAGGATTTTATTTAAAATGTAATGTTTTTAAATAAAGTTAAAAAATTATTTTATTTGACATAAAAAAATTGAGGTGTAACTTTTTCACGTAACGTAAATACATCTTCAGACGTATTTGTTGCGTGAAATCGCCGTCGAAAAAATGTAAGTATTATGAGTCATATATATATATATATATATATATATATATATATATATATATATATATATATATATATATATATATATATATATATATATATATATATATATATATATATATTTATATATATATATATATATATATATATATATATATGTATATATATATATATATATATATATATATATATATATATATATATGTCTTTTTATATATATATATATATTTATATATATATATATATATATATATGTATATATATATATATATATATATATATATATATATATATATATATACCAAATACAGAAATTAATTTTTATTGCAAGAATTTTATGTGATTAGATCAAAAAACATCAGTACAAACTCTGGAAATTACGGCTTATGAATGGGGCGTGACATTGAAGTAAAATAACTTTGTAAAATACACAAATACAGATACAGATCCAACCTGGAAGTGTATATTTATAGTAAGGATGAGCTTTACGACATCTTAGAGAATTTTTGCATAGTCATCTAGCAATGTTGTTATAAAAATATTTAGTGTATTCATTAGCGTTTTCATGCAAGTACAACTGTAGTATCCAAAATCTTAACGGTTCTGTCATAAATGGAATGATGAAGACTTTGGATATGAAACGTAGATTTATTGACAACGCAGAGTTATTTCACAGGACAAGTAGCAGGAACCTCCATTATATACTAAAAAATAAACATTTTGCATTATGAACTGGATTTAATTATTTCGATATATATATAAAATACTTTCATTACAAAATGAAGCCCATTATCCTTTAGAAATTATATGATGTAAATATCTTAGTTTTTATTATCCATATTCCACTCTAGTCCAGGTAAAAAATTAAATTGACGAAAAGGATCTACCTGAAAGATCCCTGTAAATCTTAATGATACATGGAGTTGGTGTTTTTGACTCTTAAGTCACTACTTCAAATCATATTCACCTAATTATCAAATATAAATTCAAAAAAGATTAAGTTTACTCCAAATGTTGAGTTTATGTCACCAAAGTAAGGTTTCCATTGAGAAACAATTAATTCCAGTTGTTGATAATAAACGGTACTATTCTTCTTTATAAGTAACAGTATCACAATATGACAAGGAAGAAGTTTAGATAATTATTGGTGATGGAGGTTCCATCCAAGATATCATACAAAGCTACCTATTTACAAACTTTCAACACTATCGCTTCAAAATTGCGCCCTTTATCGTGTATAAAAAAATTTTTCCTTTCGCCAGGGGGTCAATCCCCCAATCAATTCGAATCAAAAACAATCCCATCCAAGATATCATACGAAACTACCTCTTTACAAACTCTCAACCCTATTGCAACAAAATTGCGCCATTTATCCTGTAAATAAGATTTATTTCCCCCTCAAGGGAGTCAACTCCCTAACCAATTCGAACCAAAAACAATCCCATCCAAGATATCATAAAAAAATACCTATTTACAAAATTTCAACACTATATATATATATATATATATATATATATATATATATATATATATATATATATATATATATATATAATATAGTATATATATATATATACAGGGTGATTCATAATATGTGTAAATATTTTAACAGGAAAGTTTTGAGCTCAAAAATATGAAGATCTAACCCAATTTGCTTGTACAAAATATTTCTCCTTACTGATTTACAGGGTGTTTTATTTTAGATTATTAAAAATGAATTTTGTTCATTACTTCAATGCTGCTAGATATTTCTTTATGAATATTTGGCAGTAAGTTAGAGTAGTTTGGGACACATCAAATAATAGTAAAGAAGACTTTCTCGCTATCACAGTGGCGTGCGGCAGGGGCACGGGAAGAAGTTCTCGTTTCCTAAATTCTAACGCCACTGGCAGAATTGTCATTTTAGTATAATTTTAGATTCTCCAATATTTTCTCTGTAAATGAGGCACTCTATTTTTGTAACGCTAGAGCCACTATTTTTCGAGATTATTTAACATTGAACATTTGGCTGCACAATTCTTTTGACTTTTATGTACGAGTCATGTCGGTGTTTTTTGTCAAACGATTGCATGTATGTACATAAACATTAAATCATAAAGAAATATCAAGCAGCATTAGGGTAATGAACAAAATTCATTTTAATCTTTAAATGAAACACCCTGTAAATCAGTAAGGAGAAATATTTCGTATAAGCAAATTGGGTTAGATCTTCATATTTTGAGCTCAAAATTTTCCGTTAAATATTTTACACATATTAATGAATCACCTGTATATATATATATATATTATATATATATATATATATATATATATATACATATATATATATATATATATATATATATATATATATATATATATATATATATATATATATATATATATTATATATGGGATTCAATATATATATATATATATATATATATATATATATATATATATATATAGAGAGAGAGAGAGAGAGAGAGAGGTATGAAATTGGGTTTTTTGTTGCCAAGCATCATAAAAAGTCATGAAACGAAAAACTATCTTGGTTCTAGGTCCAACTTTGCTAATCGCACGCATTTTATTGAGCGGTATTAAAATGCTAATAACCGCGTTCCGTCTCATTTCTCTCTCCTATCCCATCACGCAACCTGGATCATCATTCATCACTTATCTATAACCTATTTATTAAGACCATTTCAATAAAGCTAATTAGTCAGGTAAGGGGATGCTGCAGCATCAAGTCAAAGTAACCATGTTGCAATATCACATAAGACTTAGAAGTAACAGGCTACCTGGAGTCGATCAGTCGATCATCTGGAAGTTACTTACATCTTTTTATAAACTTGAAAATACCTGGGGCCCGGTCAGGGTTATTGCCTAGAGGCCCGGAGAGGGTTAATCCGGCCCTGCCTTTATATATATATATATATATATATAAAATATATATATTATATATAATATATATATATATATATATATATATATATAATATATATATATATATATATATATATATTTTATTTTATATAATATATATATATATATATATATATATATATATATATATTTATATATATATATATATATATACACTTTTTCTAGAATATATATATATATTATATATATATATATATATATATATATATATATATATATTATATATATATATATATATATATATATATATTTTCTTGATTGATTTATGGATTAACTAAGTTGTCGATTCATTATTGAGTGACAAAAAGAATTAAGTCCACGGCCTTTATGCATATGAAAAGTTTTCAACTGAACCTTCAATACCAACCTGGAAATAATTATTTGAATACAAGTAAACTCTGCACACATTGTGCTTTTCTCATGGTGCAAACCCTGACAACACAGGGATGTCCTAGGTATGTCCTTTTGATGTACCGCGGTACAAGGACATGGTTGGGATATCCAGGGGATGTCCCGCATGATTTGTCCAGAGGACGTCCCATTTGGAATATCCATAGGATATCCCATTCATGTCCCTGGAATTTTCGATATCCACTCACATATATAATAAGAATCATCGAAACTCGTCGAAATGTTGAAAGTGTTTGTTTTTCTTCTGGATAATAATTATGGAGAAAAATTAAATATATCTCATACATTTCTGGGAAGTGACCACTTCACAAGTAGAAAATTATTACTGCATAGTATATCCTTATTCTAAATTCCCAAAAATGATATATACATATATTATAGTACCAAATCTCAATAATTGCATTTCGGTTTTTGTGGTTTTGTCCCTTTTGGCAACATTGTTTGAATTATTTGGTAATCTGTCAACAATGTAAATTAACCTCATAATAAAATGCGCAAGCGCAAGTTTGTTTTCTTTGTTCTGTGTTAGCAGAGAAGATCAACGGCATTTCGGCATTCGGCATTCTTATTGTTTGTGATTGGCCATTTTCGTGATATATAAGGTGTAGTTGAACAATTGAAAGAATTGAGTTTAAGGTTGGTATAATATTAAAATATTGAATGTACTCTTTTGCTTTTGAATCAAATAATTGATGCAATAATATATGGTTAACCCATTCTGAATTTATGTTTATAGTTTATGCATTAAGGGCCAAGGAGAGAAGCCAAAGGAAAAGATGATGCAATAATGCCTGCAACAAATGCACCGTCACCCTAAAATATATATGTATAATTTGAACTGATTCATTTATCTAGTTTCTTTCACTTATTTATCATATGAGTTTATATTTAGAATGACTTTTTGTTTGTAGTTTTTTTAATTTTTTTCTATTCTTTTGTTGATTTATTATATATATATATATATATATATATATATATATATATATATATATATATATATATATATATATATATATATATATGATAACTTTTTGTTTGTCGTTCTTTGTTATTATCATATTTTAACACAATGTTACATTTATTTATGAATTAAACTTGTTTTTTGTTGAGAATCTTTGAATTTTTTTCGCCAAATTTCCCATAAAATTCTTCAAATTATATGAATTAAAGAAATGGAAATGCCAGGACGTTCAGGGGATGTACCTCATATATATCTTCGGGATATCCCTGGGACATACCAGAAGGACATCCCATGGGTGTCCTTTTCGGTGGAAAGTAGATGTCCCTGGGACGTCCCTAGTAGGTACCATGTCCCGATAAAGGATATCCCAGGGACGTCCTAGTAGCAAATGAAGGACGTCCCTGGGATGTACAGAGGATGTACTTGTGTCGTTAGGGAAGTATATGAATACAAAAAATTTTTCCTCTGAACTGCTCAGCTACGTAACCAAGAACTTAAGAAGAGTGAATATAAACTATGTCTGCGTGAAATTATCCTCATGAACTTGGAATAAGTCAATTTGACTAATAATAGTAATAAAGCGATAGGCCGATGGAATAAGTTGAAAATTATCGTAAATCGGCCGCGCGCTTGGCTACTGCGGTTCACATACTTTGCTCCGATAAATCAGTTGCGGTTATTAAAGTGTTGACTGGCTCGAATTGCTGTAGCTGGACACTACAGATTTTTACGGCCTCACCCTGTACACTTGCTCTTTTACAAAGTTCATTATTTGCCAGTTTATACGATTCCACTCCTAGCGAGTGCTAAGCTCAAGCTACTGTTAAATTAATATATACTTCATAATATTACCTAAATGAAAATTTGTGCTTCTTCATAGTTTTGACTGAGTTATAAGTAACGTGCTACTGTTAATTTGGTAGGAACTCATACTTTGAAGAATAATGTTTATTTATACGTGAACCCACATAATGTGGTTTTTACGACATATATACATAAAAGGAGTACCTATCTGATTAATACAATCGGTATTCATTAAATATGAAAAATATAGAATATATTATTGTTTAATCATTATGCCCCCCCCCCCCCCACCCCCCCCCCCCCCCACCCCCCCCCCCCCCCACCCCCCCCCCCCCCCACCCCCCCCCCCCCCCACCCCCCCCCCCCCCCACCCCCACCGGTGTTGTTGGTTATGGCCCAAAAACTAATCGTATTTTTTTCTACTTAGTAAACTAAATATCAGTAAACTGAAAATTCAGAATTTTCGATTGCCAATAACTTGAAAAGTATTTGGTTTCTGAAAAAACTTTATGACACATTTTTTACTTAAAATTAGGTCTTCTATCGATATCCGGTTATTTTGGGAAAAAATTTCCACCAACGAAAATGGGAGGCAACCACCCCCAGGGTGAAAATGGAGTTCAGGTCCATATCACTTTTGAAGTTAAGGGTAAGATAAGCCTAATTCCAAAATTTCATGTAAATCGGTTTATAGTAAAAAATTTCGGAGGTAAAAACCTATTTTACGCTTCAATGACTGCACTATTTATCTCTTGTCCGCAGTACGCATTCATAGAAATATTATTAATTCTATGTAAACATATGAAGGGCAAAACCGCGCATGTACCCGCCATGTTGGTATGCGGTTTAGCCCTATAACCTATAATTCGGAAGGTTTCAATTTTTTTTCAATTCCATACATCTACAATTGCATATAATATACACAGTAGATAATATGAAGGTTATACTACATAGTTATCGATATGAATCTATTGAAATAGGCTTTGTTATATATAATATGTTGACATTATTTAAAAAAAAATAATGTCAACATATTACATTTACCCCCAGCAAATGGGGTAAATGTAATAGTTGCCTGTATATGCAAGAGGCTCTCTATATGAGATTCAAAAACGGGGCAAATGTAAAAGAACAGTTTTCACTACATATGGTTTTTATTTCAACTAAATTCCATTATAACTGAAGGAGTTTCAAACTTTTTAATGAATTATGATTCATGGTATCATTTTCAATTGAATAAGGACTTAAGTAAAATACAAATGTAAACTATTAGCCAATCATTTTATTTGAGTAACAAGTTGAATAAAAACGTAATAACGCAAAGAAAATAATATTCTTATCTAAATCGTAAAAATAACAGCAGGAATCCACCCAGGTAAATATAGCAACGACCCACCAGGCTTAGAACTTCATTCCTGGATAGCCCAAATCCCCATTTTTCTAAAGTTTTAATTCCATTGGCAAGTGTAGCTTCTACTTCTAGAGAGAAAACTGTTGAACGTCCTTTACTTTTCTTTATTTTACCACGTACACCCTTGTAATTTGTGTAGACAGTGGAGTATGGCACGTTGAATTCTTTAGCAGTCTTAAAAGCAGTCATGCGTCCCGACTTTACTTCCAGCAATGCATTTTTCAAGTCATTTTCATAGTATTTTGGGCCATGTGATTTTTCGACATATGTTCTGATCATGACTCCTAAAACGAAAAATTATCAACCACAGCCTTAAATAAAACGGGGTAAATGTAACAGGCTGTTACATTTACCCAGTACAAACATGTTGCATTAACCCCAGAACCGATTTCTAACGGGGCAAATGTACCACATAAAATAAATCGGTCTTCAAGAATGTATTTATTATAAATTGTGATTTGAATAAATATATAGGCATGATCTAATCGTATGAAGGTCATATTTACCTGCTAATACTATTCGTGATGTAAAAGAGCTGACACCGAAATTTTTGACACTAATTCGAAAACCCAATGCAAAATCAGGTGTTTATCTTGCAGCCATCAGCGTCTTACTGAAGTGACAAACATGAATATGCCCATTGCAGAATGGACGAGGACACTTGAAATGCGAAAGTTATACATGCGGCGCCATCTCACGCTCAAAGGCGTAAATTATAGGACTTAATAACACATTCACCCCAATCTTGCATTTACCCCACCTTACCTTACCTTATATATATATATATATATATATATATATATATATATATATATATATATATATATATATATATATATATATATATATATATATATATATATATATATATATATATATAATATTATATATATATATATATATATATATATATATATATATATATATATATATATATATATATATATAAACATATATATAATATCAAGTACTAGGACATTTATTTGAAACTAATCAAACAAACCTCCTCGCGGAGCTGGTTATACGAGTTCAAGAAACATCGAAATGCCTCCATATACCTTGGAAGTGTATGTTAGAAACATTGAGTTATTTATCACAATCAATGGAAATGATAGACAGTCTGTTTCGCCCTTATTTGGAGCTCATCAGTATCATCCATCCATCGAAAATGATAACCAACCAAATATTTCTAACGGCCTTATATTTTCCTTTCAAGTGACTATATGGCATATAAATATGACACAGCGCCACCAGTCGGCAACAAATGAACCACATCTTACAGATAGATGAAAATATTTCGGCAACGCGAACTCGTACGTCCTGACACCCGAAGGTGGTTACTATATTAGCTAAGCAAGAGTAAAGTTGCCACATCAAATCGATGTAATACAACATTTACACACCGCCAGTAACAGCGCTCCGATTTTATCCTTTAAACAGGCAGCAAATGAATAGAAAACAGAATTCTTCGTGTTATCGAAACACGTTCGTGGCAATAAAATCAAGTACTAGGACATTTATTTGAAACTAATCAAAGAAACCTCCTAGCGGAGCTGATTATACGATTTCACGAAATATCGAAATGCCTCCATATACCTTGGACGGTGTATGTTAGAAACATAAAGTTATTTATCACAATCAATGGAAATGATAGGCAGTCTGTTTCGCCCTTATTTGGGGCTCATCAGTATCATCCATCCATCGAAAGTGATAACCAACCAAATATTTCTAACGGCCTTATATTTTCCTTTCAAGTGACTATATGGCATATAAATATGACACAGTGCCACCAGTCGGAAACAAATGAACCACATCTTACAGATAGATGAAAACATTTCGGCAACACGACTATATGCCATATAGTCACTTGAAAGGAAAATATAAGGCGGTTAGAAATATTTGGTTGGTTATAACTTTCGATGGATGGATGATACTGATGAGTCACAAATAAGGGCGAAACAGACTGTCTATCATTTCCATTGATTATGATAAATAACTTACTGTTTCTAACATACACCGTCCAAGGTATATGGAGGCATTTCGATGTTTCGTGAACTCGTATAACCAGCTCCGCTAGGAGGTTTGTTTGATTAGTTTCAAATAAATGTCCTAATAGTACTTGATTTTATTGCAACGAACGTGTTTCGATAACACGAAGAATTCTGTTTTCTATTCATTTGCTGCCTGTTTAAAGGATAAAATCGGAGCGCTGTTACTGGCGGTGTGTAAATGTTGTATTACATCGATTTGATGTGGCAACTTTACTCTTGCTTAGCGAATATAGTAACCACCTTCGGGTGTCAGGACGTACGAATTCGCGTTGCCGAAATGTTTTCATCTATCTGTAAGATGTGGTTCATTTGTTTCCGACTGGTGGCGCTGTGTCATATTTATATGCCATATAGTCACTTGAAAGGAAAATATAAGGCCGTTAGAAATATTTGGTTGGTTATCACTTTCGAAGAATGGATGATACTGATGAGCCCCAAATAAGGGCGAAACAGACTGTCTATCATTTCCATCGATTGTGATAAATAACTTAATGTTTCTAACATACACCGTCCAAGGTATATGGAGGCATTTCGATGTTTCGTGAACTCGTATAACCAGCTCCGCTAGGAGGTTTGTTTGATTAGTTTCAAATAAATGTCCTAGTACTTGATTTTATTGCCACGAACGTGTTTCGATAACACGAAGAATTCTGTTTTCTATATATATATATATATATATATATATATATAGGAAGGTGGGGCAGAACCGCATAAGTGGGTCAATCTGCATAGAACTGCAAATTTGTCAATTTTACTGCCATCTATCTATGACTACGTGTAAATGAACTTCATGGTAGTTAGAGAAAGCGCGCAAATTTTGATTCGTTGATCTGCATTACCGATCAGTCAAAATACGAATGAAGTTTCTGTGAACTGTTACAGTAAAAAGGTAAGAATTTTACCTGAACAAGTGATAACAAAGCCTATTTCAATAGATTCATATCGATAACTATGTAGTATAACCTTCATATTATCTACTGTGTATATTATATGCAATTGTAGATGTATGGAATTGAAAAAAAATTGAAACCTTCCGAATTATAGGTTATAGGGCTAAACCGCATACCAACATGGCGGGTACATGTGCGGTTTTGCCCTTCATATGTTTACATAGGATTAATAATATTTCTATGAATGCGTACTGCGGACAAGAGATAAATAGTGCAGTCATCGAAGCGTAAAATAGGTTTTTACCTCCGAAATTTTTCACTATGAACCGATTTACATGAAATTTTGGAATTAGTCTTATCTTAGCCTTAACTTCAAAAGAAAACCCGAACCACCCCTTTTCGTTGGTGGAAATTTTTTCCCAAAATAACCGGATATCGATAGAAGACCTAATTTTAAGTAAAAAATGTGTCATAAAGTTTTTTCAGAAACCAAATACTTTTCAAGTTATTGGCAATCGAAACTTCGGAATTTTCAGTTTACTGATGTTTTGTTTACTAAGTAGAAAAAAATACGATTAGTTTTTGGGCCATAACCTACAACATCGAGAATATAAGGACTGGAGGCTGCCGAGTGACGTCACAGCAGGCAGACCCGAAGTCACATCGTTGTGCGTTAGATAACGCGAACCGCTAAAGCATTAGGTCTTTTGAAATTTTTGAAGGGCTTTCGGTTTAAAGAGAGTACCAGTCGTCAACTGAGCCCTTCTTTGTACCCCATTCGTATTTATTATGGAAAAACGAAATTTCAAAGCAAATACTATTACTACCAAAATTTATGTACTCAAAGTCTTCAATTTGCGAATTTTGCATGACGCTAATCGGTCGTTTTATTTTCCACAGTAATTTTTAACGAGTGTATTTACTGTACAGGTAATCACAATTTTTGCAATCTCATGAATTGTATGAATATTACATTTGCTATCATTATGTAGATGGTCGTTTTCTGAGAGAAATTTCAAAATGTATTGAGTAACAAATGCCCGTTTATTATGAACTGTTAAAAAAGTTTCCTCGAAATCATCTAAAATTTTGTTGAATATTATATATATGCATATAAAACTATTCGTACGATAACGTCTTTGGGATAAAGTGTTATTCGAATACCGATATCTTGCCTTGTTCGATGTACGTAATTTCAGTTGCTCAGATAAAAAAGCTGAAGCTCCAGCTAAAGATGAATTATTTTGGAAATTATCCTCAACATCTAACATATTCAACGCCAATGAATCTAATAGGTAAACTGGAAATATGTTTTAAAACTTTTTCAATTTCATCGCTTTTCTCAGGAACAAGTTTTTCAGCGTTTTTGTCGATATTATGCAACAAATGTTTGATTTCACTTATATTACGGGAAGTAAAGGGAGTCTTCGAATCATGTTTAAGGTCGTTTCGCAGTATTTGTAAGTCGCATTCATATAAAAATGTTTCGACTTTTAAATCGGAGCTTATTATTACAGAGTAAGTCATTACAGGCCCAGGAGAATATTTCGATCTGAATAATGTGACTTTACTAGTATCATTCATTTTTAACCAACCTTTAGGTAGTGGAAATGAGTTTAAAACATTAAGAAAATGTTCAAAATCATCATATGAAGATCTTTTCTCACAAGCTTCAAATTCGATTTTACTATTTCTAATTGCATTCGCAAAACTTTTATTTTTTAATTCGCGGAGTTTTTCATCACGACTCAGGCGAAATTTAATTGTTTTTGATAAATAAGAAGTTGAGAGTTTGGTGGGCACAGCATCGTGTTTTAGTCTAGGAATTTTC